>CAJPIZ010003527.1:0-11601 GCA_905368565.1 Medioppia subpectinata
CGGGTATCGATGTCCAGACAACTGACCTCTTGTGAGTCCAGTGCCCACCAGTTATGGGCCAACGATGGGCTACAGAGACAACAACTGGACTCCGGGCCAAACGTATAGCGCAGAGCTTTGCGTATGTTTTCAGTGGTATTCTGTGTCCAAAAGTATTGCTCCAAATCTCGTCGCTCTTCAAAGCCATTCAAAAACATCGATCGCTTGAAATAATTTGGCGGAACTTTTATCACATCATATTTTGTGCGCTTTTCCATCGATTCACTGCTTTTCATACTCTTTTCACAACCGGTGCTCTCATTAAAACTTTTTGTCATTTTAAAAATATTTTACAAAAACTTATTTTTTATATAAAATTAAGTAAAAGTGTTGTACAAAAGAAACTCTAAATTCAACACTATTTGAAACACTTTTCACACGAGAACTGATTGTTATATTTAGCGACAAATACTTTATATATGCGTTAAATGATTGCAATAAAATGTATGCAATAGTTATATAACGTCTGCATTACGTATTGAATGAGAACAGGTTTAGTCATTATATGACAGACTTTATACAGTATTAGGAAAATAATGAACAAATGATTGAAAAAACCCGAAAGACATGCTAACGATTTTTTGTTTCCATTATTACCACAAATCGATTCATTAATTTGTCTAAAATTCAGATCATAAGTGTTTTAACATATGATAAAATATCTCAAGAAAGTGAACTGTTTGAAACAAATAATGACAATTTAGTTTACTTTTACACACATGAATGCCAATTAACAATTAATTCAAACAATTGCAACAAGTTAAAGAAAAACCTAAATTAAGCATTTAAAAAGTAAATTTTTATTAACTTTCAGGCATATACCAAGCCTACAACTTTTAAGCTTTGTCCATCTGTGAGTCTGCGCGATATCAAGCTTTAATGCAGTCAATGCTTCAACATTACAATAATATTGACTAAGCAAGCTTGAAACTTGTAGGCTTGATATATGCCTGAAAGTAAATACAATAATTGGAAATAACCTTAGAGCATTTTTCAAAACTACAACTTTTAAGCTTGGTTCATCTGTGAGTCTGCGCGATATCAAGCTTTAATACAGTTAATGGTATAATATTACAATAATATTGACTAAAGCAGCTTAAAAGTTGTAGTTTTGATAAATGCCATGAGGTAATATATTAATATTTAAACTTGAAAATTGTGTTTAAGTTTTTATAGTTTTTAAAGTTGATGGGTTAGAATTTTTTGGAAAATTTACACGAAAATATTTGATCAAAAATAAATAATTAGATTAATAATTAATTTGAAATAGTTAGTAAAAGTTTTAGTATTTTAATATATGATGGATATTTGTAAATTGTATTATTTTAATTGTGTCATGAATGTTATTTGTATCACATATTATTTGTATCACATATTATTTATCAATATATGGAATACTAGTTTCATTCATATCTCCAATGGTTTCAACTGATTGTTAAAGTTGTTATCAAAATCTATTCAAGTATCGTAGAGGTGTCACGAAAAATAGCTATATTATGGATATTACACAATTAGGTTCAATTAAAAATAATTTGTATAATTATAATTTATAAGTAATATACTTTATTTATACCACGTGTTAGAGTATTTTAAGAATATAACTTATTCCTACATAAGCATGAGTAAAATAAACTTTAGTGCACATGGACTTTATTATTCTCAATGCATTGATAGCGTATTAAAACTTTGCACTAAAACTCTTGAATACAGAACCATAGAAACGATGTCTCGCTTTTATACTGTGGCTGTTTGTGAATCTCTGCAAACATTTAATATCAACCAATGTTTGCGGTAATAGTGACCAAAAGTGTGATTCAAATTAGTTTAATATCGATATTTATTTAAATTCTAATAATTGTCGCAAATGTTGTGCACAAAACACATTTATTTAACCATTTTGAGTGTTATTTCCGCAATTAATTGCAGTAATTATAAAAATTATAATAAAAAGTGTATTTCACGAACGCCATCGATATCGCGGACACAACTGTTTTACCAAACGTTTCCATCGATAGAGTGTCCGATAGTTATGGAAGAATTGTCACCGAAGAGTGAATTACCGCAGTCTGTGAGAGTGAACGGCAGCTTCGCCAATCCGTGGCCCACTTGGAAAAAGTGGACATGGTGCGAAGCGTTCAAATCATTGACTGAACCCAATCACAGCAATGTACCAAACGAAGAGGTCAGTTAACACATCCTACCCTTCATACTATTTTTATCATATATTGGGTCATTTGAATAATAAGTATCTTTTAAGATAGCTATGATAATGACAGTAATTTTATAATTTAAGTTAACTTTCTTGTGCACCAGAAACAGAGTTTCACGAAGATCGGATTAGTATTTTTAAGTAAGTCTATGGGTAATGTTATATTAATAGGACTAATGCTAATCGTATGGCCAATGCTGTCAATGACTAATGTTAAATCTATGAGACTAATGCTAATCTTATGGGCAATGCTAAGTTTTTAAACGTGTTTAGAATAAGTGTTTAAAATAATTACAAATAATGAATGAATTGTTGGCCAACAGGTGCTCAACCAAACTCTGCCAATACTTAAACCAAACTTTGACTTCGATGAAAGTCGTATATCGATGTCATGGATCGGTCACTCGACAGCTGTCATCCATTTCGATGGCATTACTGTATTAACGGATCCCATATTCAGTTCGAGAGCGTCTATGTGTCAACTGATAGGCCCTAAGAGATATAGGAGGGCCGCCGCCACTGTCGACGAGTTGCCACACATCGACGCCGTAGTGATCAGTCATAACCATTACGACCACTTGGATGTGGGAAGTGTTGAGGCACTGAACGCCCGCTTCGGTTCACACCTGTATTGGTTGGTGCCGTCGGGACTCAAAGAGTGGATGAAAGACGTGGGAATCACTCATAACGTAATAGAGCTCGAGTGGTGGCAAAGCGCTCGCATACCATCCAAACCCGACATTCAATTCACTCTAACGCCGGCCCAACACTGGACCCAAAGAGGTCTGTGGGATGGGATGCAAGTTCTGTGGGGCAGTTGGACTGTCGTCGGACCCAAACACCGGTTCTTCTTCGCTGGCGATACCGGATATTGTCCTGTATTTAAACAAATCGGACAAATGTACGGTCCGTTTGATTTGTCTGCCATTCCGATCGGCGCTTATGAGCCCCGGTATGTCCTCTATATATGCTGTTTATGCTAAACATTTGCCGACAAACTCATACAGAATATAAATAAGTGTAGCTTTATTGAATGTTATAGTACAAATTGATCATGTTTGTTTATTTGTTGATTGATTGTCAGATGGATTATGACTCCCGAACACATAGACCCCGAAGAAGCCGTACAAATACACGAAGACATTAGGAGTAAAGTGAGTGTCGGAATACATTGGGGAACGTTTGTTATGGCACATGAGGTTTGACCACATATTCAACCCAATATACAAACTGATCACTCATTGAATCTATTTGTGATCTGAAGTACTATTTAGAGCCACCGATGAAACTAAAGACTGCGTTAAAGGACCACAATTTGGATGAAAATGAATTCATAGTTATATCTCACGGACAGACAAAAAGTGTATGACTTTAAAAAATACTGTAAAATACTCTGCAATAAAGAATAGACTAAAATGAATATATAAATTTATATAGAGTAAAGTATTAAATTCCTTTTATAAATAAAACAAGTTATTTAACTCAACATTAATGATGATAAATTGTATTTATGAAAAAATATAATGAATTTTGAGAGACTCGAGTTACAATTATTGTTTATTTATTATAACATAACAAAAATATAACATAACAAATTCATACTAAAAATTTGCCTATAATTGAAATCTGATTTCATTTCTCTGGCAAATGAGAAGGTGAGAGAGGGGAGAGAAGAGATGCGTTTGTGCAATGAAATCGCATCCTTTACTTCCCCACTAAACATGTGTCAATTTAAAAGTTAATAAAAAGCTTCGCAAACCGAATGCTTTCAAAAGTTATCATTTTTGTTGTAATATTAATTGTGTTGTCTTTTTAAGATACTGTATAAATCGACAGATCTTGAAGAATGGTTGAGATAAATGCAAGCGATTCGGGTATGTTTGATATTTAGTTGCATTGAATTATAGGCAAACAGAATAAGACATTAGTTATATTACAACCACTGTTTGAAATATTTTTACTAATTAATGATTTGAATGAACGTATAATTAATTTTAATATATTAAATAATTTACTATTAAAAGTATAAAAATATCTCAATTTGTTTGTTGGACACACAAATAATTGATTGCTAAAATAGAAAACTATGTGTTTGATATAAATGTGCAAATATATGCCAAAATTAAAAATACATTTTATAAAAACTATAATTATAGCGATAAAGTTGCAGACGGTTTCCGTGAATCACGAGTTGAACCAACAGTCCATAGAAGTGCCCGAAGAAGAGGCCACTCGTGGCCGCCAATCAGTGTTACAACGCGTGCGAAGTGTGTGCACATCGTTTGGCCGGTGGTTCTCAAGACCCGGGGTTTTAAGTGCCTTACAAGCGATCCGCCAATTCTTTGGATGCCTTTGGGATTTCATTGAGTTCTTATGTGATGTTTGTAACCAAAATGCATTGTAAAACCATTTGAATTCAAAGTTATCATTACTTTTTATTAACAAATAAAACTTGTATTCTTCTATACGATATCACGTGTTATTCATTCAGTATCTTTTGAGCATTTGCATTAGCATTGATATTTTAATAGTAAATATCATATTTATAAAGTATATTATTAATATATTCTATTAGGAATGAACAAAATTCTTTAAAAATTTCCTATTGTTTTTTCTATTGAGATCTTTTAATCTAATTTTTTAAGAAATCGTTTCATTCAAGTTTCAATAAAAAATTGTTAAATTTATTGACTTATTTTATATTATCAATCAATACATTACACAAAAAACAGTTCATTTAATTTGGTTTAACATTAAATAAATTGAAAGTCAATTCACAACAAAGTAGTGGTGAATGAGTTGTAGAGACAGTGGATGTCGTGGTTAACAGGAAGGAAAGGGTCGTTCGAATTCACGCTTGGATTGTGTGAAGCGATTGCGAATGAGGAACGCGGCCACCACTTGAGCCACTTTGTCGGGCGCGTCCTCGTGAACGGTGTGACCGCATTTGGGCAACACTTGCATCTGAAACTTGCCCTGCATTTGGCCCACAGTGAGCGCCCGGTCGAGTCGGTCGATGCCGGCCAACAGCAGCAGTTTGGCCCCAGCGTTGCAGTTGAGGAACAAATTGGATAAGTCTTCGAACCATTGGTTCCAATAGGGCTCCGAACGGAACAGGTCTGTCCTCCACGTGTAGCCACTATTGTCTGGTTTCTTGAACACAGGTATAGGTTTGTCGACCACTACTTGGTCTGCGTTTTCTTCGTCCACTTCTTCGTCAATGCTTTCACTCAAAGCAAACTTTTGATTATTAGCTGATTCTTGAGCACCGGTTTGTTGAGGCAAATCATCGGCCAGTGAGGGCTCTTCGAGCTCTACAGTAGCCGTTAAGTTGGTCTTAATGTTCTTGAGCTGACCGGGCATTGAAAGCCGGGCCGCCTCTACGTTACGGGTCTGACCGCTGCGGACACACCACTCGATGGCGTTCTCCAGAGTCGGGAAACTCGTGGGACGACTCCTGAGAAACGATTGCATGGAATGCAAGGCATCCATAGCCGTGCCCTCCACCACATCGATCACTATAAGACCGACAATTCTTGGGATCAGTTCGTAAAGATTGGCGCAACAGTGGACAGCGATAGCGCCGCCCATACTGTGACCCATGAGTATCAGCGGCGGAATGCCGTCAATCGGGTACAGACTTGTGATCACATTAAACACATCGTTGGCCAGCGTTTGAACGCTGAGATCGTCGTCGCAAGTGGTCACTGAGTTTCCGTGTCCTCTGCAGTCGATGGCAATCAGATTACAGTCACACAACTCGCGGATCTCCTGCGCGAAGGGCCCGAACGTGAGGCCACTATAGCCGCCGCCGTGTAGTAACACAACGAGCGGTGTGTTTGCGGAGGCGTTGTCTTCGCCGCCATCGATGGATCCGCTGATATACACGCGAAACGAGTCGTCGCCGATCTTGAGGTCGCGTTTGGCGTCAAACGCTTTGCTCCAATCGATGGCACTGTAATCGTTACGACTTCGCGACCGCTGCCGCTGCGGAGGACCAGCTCTTTGCGCACCCGATGTCACCGTCGGAACCATTGGCGGCATTCCTCTCATCAGTAGTTTGCGCTCCAAATCAGACATTTTAGGAACAGTTTGGGTGATCGACAACAACAACAACTCACTCACAAAGCGATTCAATCACTCATTCATACCATCGATGAGACACTTGTCCTTCAAATCCAATCTTTGGTTTTGTTTTGATTTTTTTAAATCTCAAAATTCAATGAGATTTTTGTTGCCATTCAATAGAAACTATAGTCCTGTTCGCATATAACGTGACGTTTAATGACGAGAGGGGGCGACACAATGATTGACAGCATATAAACCATACGGAAAACTGTAGAGTGTTTTCAAAACATATCGAATTATTTGGTGGACCGGCAGTGAGTCAACACATGTAACAGCATTCGTGAATAGCATGTAATGAATACCAATATTGCATATAACGTGACGCAAAAGGGCGTAATTATTAGACCCTTTGAGACCCTAAACAATGACAAACATATAAATGTTATGCGAAAGCCCTCACAAAACAGGGAAACCCTTCGCCCCTAAGAGTGCACACAATATATGGTAAAGACATCTCATATTAAAGGACGTCAAATAAATACGGATTTGTATTGAGTTTTAAGCCATAGATTGAGTGCTAATACAAAGTGAACAACAATTCTAACCATTGATTACATATCCAGACATTGAATACATAAACGCATACAACGAGTGACTCATCTCTCGATGAATGTCTTAAGCGATTGACGATTGGATACATTCGTGGATTGAATAGCAGGTAATCGTAATGATTGTCATTAGTATTAACCATACGTTTGAATGATTGGCTAATTGTATGGCAATCGCAGCGAAAGTAAAGTCGCAATAAAATCACGTAATGATTGTGTGAATGCATTGTAAACCTTATGTGACGTCATATTTGTATTGAAAATCAGATGACTTTTGTTTTTATTGTGATTTTATGCGAGATTTTTGTGAAACATTGAAACAGAAATCCTTTGTCTCTATATTTGGGATCAGATTTGTGTCATTTCTTCCCCGTATTCGCCATAACATTGACTCAATTGATAGCATTTATTGTCACAATTAACTGATCCGTTGTCTCGATGTGTTAGCGCAGGTGTTGGCGAACCGATGATGAGATCGTTGTCTTTGTTGCGATAGAAGTGTTGCGCCCGAAGAAGTGGTGGTGAAGTGGAAGTGGAAGTGATGGCAATCTTCGACATCCCGTGGCTGTCGGAGTCCATCAAGAAGAGAGCCCTCAGATATCTATTGCAACGCTATTTAGGGAACTTCTTGTTGGAGAAGTTGACTTTGGATCAGTTGTCGCTCGACTTGTATGAGGGCAGGGGTTCCGTACGACACATACAGCTCGATGTGGACACCATTAACGACGAACTCAACCAATTGTCTTCATTCAAGTTCATCGAGGGCTCCATCAATGAGCTGTCGGTCGCCATCCCGTGGACCGCACTTCTGGTCGACTCGTCGTCCATTCATTTCGACGGCATTTCACTTAATTTATGCAAATTTGCGAACAATAAGTGCAATGACTTCGGCCGGGAGTCCACTCTTATATCGAAGTCACTCATGACTTCATCCATACAAATGGCCGAAGAGATTGTCAACGAAGACCAGAACGACAAGTTTGACGGATTGGAAATGTTTGCACAACTCATCGATTCCGTGTTGAGACGATTCAAACTCTCGGCCAGCAATACGTCCATTAGGTTTGTCTTCCCCCGCAAGACAGGCGACGGACAACAGATAGAGCTTCGCGTCCGGTATATGACGTGCGAAGAGGAAGAGCTGTCGAAAGGAGACGAGAACAGCGGCGGTCGCGACCAGAGTCCAGACGGCAATCACATCAACATTGTCTCCGAAACGATCACTAAAATCATAACTCTTGAGGGCATTGAAGTGTTGATTAATTCAGTATTGGTTTGCAAACTGAATGGAAAGCATTCAATTCAGTTGAAGATCGACGAAAAGGCCACTGATTTGCAGATATTCTTCGGTTCGCACATCTTCTCCATCATTAATAGCAAACATTTGGAGACTTTGATCGAAATGTTTGAAAGCGGGGATCAAATGCCGCAACAGATGCCTGTTATGGCCGGAGAGAAGCTCATGAGCTCTGAAGACTATCTGAAAGTGGAGGGACAGTTGCAGGAGGAGTTCGGTGGTGCCAAACGAGCCCAAAAAGCTGTGATATCTTCCTCAGTGGTAACCATGGAATCAAATAAATGGACGACAAGTGGATTCGTTGACGCCATGGATGACGAGCCAAAGTTTATGCCAATGACGGGCGGAGGCAAAGAAACCGAACCCAAGAACCAGAGCGACAAGAAAGCGAAAGAGTCTCGGTTTACGTGTCACATACGAGTGCCCGGACTCACGGTATGTCTGGTGGCCAACGACTCGATGCCGCGCTTCGAAGGGATGCCAATCATTGAAACTCAGAACTCGTTTCCACGAATCAACTCGTTTTTGGACAAAATGTTGGATAATTTGGATCACTTGCGGTTCCTATCCCTACAACTGTCGGTCGACATCGCGTCCGACGACTCGTTCGCCTTCTCGTGCGGAGACCTAATGGTTAGTGAAGTAATGAACAATACATTGGCGCCAATCCTATGGAATCCTAACAGTTGTCAGACAATTATCTCTCCATTTATGCGCTTTAAATCCAAAGACAAGAATATGACACTAAATATGGATTCATTGAACGCGAGGATTGACTTGACTTTTCTAGAGAGATATCACAACTATTTTAATGTTAATTCGTTTAACAAAAATAATTCACAAACTAATGTAGACTTCAATTTGAACGTCGATTGCAATGATATTAGAGTCGAACTCTTGATTCCCATACCAGACCTCAGACCACAAGAAGAGAGGACTTTCTCAGAGCTTAGAGACGAGACATTTCTCCTCAAACTTACAAATCCCGCAATAAAAGTGAATCAAAACGGAGGAGAGATTAAGTGTAAGAAGTTTGGCCTCGACTTCAAAGTGCCCGTCCCTTCCATCGATCCCGAAGACGACTCGATCCCCATATCGTATGAATTTGTAAATATAATTAACGGCCAATCGATGGATACGGAGGACATCAGTCTGAAGATGAGGTTTGGTCTGAACTCAGCGCTCAACACCACTCTCAATGAAGACGACGTGAACGCACTCTTTGACGTCGATATGGAGGACTCGATATACGTCGGGCAGACTGTACCCCAACCGGTGACCGAACCCTTCCAAGTGAAGCGAAAGGTGATCGGAAGGGATGCCAATGAGAACGAACAGGTGTTGACGCCCGGAGACAAAGAGCACATGAAAACATACTTTGAAACATCTGTGGCGTCCTCTCAAATACATTTGGAGCTATTCGTGCCGTCCGTTGACATCCATTTCCAAATGCAAAAGCATTTGGAACTCCTCTATAACCGCGTCGGCAATGATTTGATTCTGTGGACGCCTTTCGCACAACAAACACACGACTCGAACCCCAACGCCGAGCAACCGATGGCACAAAACCCGACGTTCTTTAACATGAAGACAATGAGTGACTCGAGTTCTACCAACTCTTCGTTTCACTCGTTTACCGGCTCTCCGCCGGCGAGTCGTTTGAATTTCATGACATTTGGCATCAATTTGAATGATATTACGCTCGAAATGGGATCCAAAGAAGAAATGACTCAAGAGATCTTTGCTCAGAATCTGATGTTCGGACTCGTGGTGAGCGAAAAGAGCGACAACAATAGCACTTTATGTCTGTGCGCTGAGAATATGTCGTTCAAATCGGACGGCGCTATTGTTATCATCGGTAACATCTATAGCGAACCCAACTGTGCCTTCAGTTTAGCTGTCGATATAACGAGAGAAAACGATTCGTTGAAAAAGATTAAAATCGCGCTTCAATTGAGTTGTGCGGCGATGTATGAGATCCCGATCCCTGTCTTCACGCAGTTCTGGAAGTTTATTAACCTAAAGGAGTCGATATAACGAGAGAAAACGATTCGTTGAAAAAGATTAAAATCGCGCTTCAATTGAGTTGTGCGGCGATGTATGAGATCCCGATCCCTGTCTTCACGCAGTTCTGGAAGTTTATTAACCTAAAGGATGAGGTGGTCATCGGCTATACGCCGCCCAAAGTGATCACCGAATTGCACGTCGATGTGCTCGACAGCGCTATCGCGTTGGAAACACTCGGCCCGAGACCAGCGCTCATCACTTTTGAGGACATTTATGTCACTTCAATGGTTGTCGAGAATACGAACGAAACACTTCTGCGGATCTTCGCTGAGGACACACTCTTTTGCTTCAAACGGAACAAAGCTTTAATCGAATCCATGAAGAGTTATATATGTGTCGTTCAGACGGGTATTATTGACTTGAATCTGAAGCTCGGAAAAGATGGTAAATTAGAGTTTAAAGTGTCCAATAATGCGATCGACATCCGATGCTGTGCCGACTCTTTTGTCGCTTTGTGTCAAGTCATTAGTTCTCTCACTTCGAGCTCAACAAACAATATGGACATTGAAAACGACGATTTGTACAGCAGTTCACCAGAGAATGCGTTTGACGACAAACTAATGGAAGACGCGATGGGAGACAACGACAAGTCATTAGTTCTCTCACTTCGAGCTCAACAAACAATATGGACATTGAAAACGACGATTTGTACAGCAGTTCACCAGAGAATGCGTTTGACGACAAACTAATGGAAGACGCGATGGGAGACAACGACGAAGAAGACAGCGATGACGAGCCGCCAAAGTTTGACAATGTCTGCTCAAAGTGTGACAGCCCTCAGATGGATGAGAGCGGGTTCTGGGTGTTGGGTGCGGACGACTTGGGCACCGGAATCAAGATGACGGCCGAACCGCAGATCCGGTTTCTAACCGATGAGCCAATCATTGTTGTCGAGAACCACTTTAATCTCAGTCGACAGCGTTTAATACCAGACATCAATCCGTCAACTCTTTGCCGTTATTTCTTGGAGGAGATGACTTTGATATTGCATTTATATGACGGCCGAGACTTCGATGACGACACCCAGAGTGACAGTCCTGTCGACAAACGAGCCGACGATACGAAAAGCTATAAAAGCCACAAATCAAACAAATCCTATTACAGTTCAGAGCCCAGAGTTCGCTTCGCCGAGGGATCGGTGCATATGTGGGAGAATATAGACCTCGAGTCCGGCGGACACTTCCCGATCAGAGGCTCCCACTCTAATCACAACATGAGAGCAAACAATTCGTTCAAATATATGGGAGGAATAAAGCGTCAAAACGACACGTGTGTCTCCATTTGTCTCAATAAAGTGAAGACACTGTTCGAGA
>CAJPIZ010003528.1:0-11600 GCA_905368565.1 Medioppia subpectinata
ATTTAACCCTCAATTTTATCAGTTTGTACACTATTGTCTAAAACTAAGTTGGTCACACTAGGTATTACCTAGGTAAGCCCCCACCCTCTTTAAGAAACTTACATAATACCCCATGGGCGTTTATGTGACGTAATACGGTGTTAATATAACATTAATATGGTGTTAATGAGAATATTGTAATATACTGTATGTAGTATTTAATAATTCTAACTTTATACTTTAGCTCTCTCGTTATATAATAAAATTTTATAACAAAAATATTATTTAATTAAATTTTAAATTCAATACATGTTTTAATATTATTTACAAAATTTTATTGCAAATATTCTTTATACAATTATGATTAATTAAAAATTGTTTATTTAATACATTTATTAAAATTTTAATTATTTATATTATAGCAGGATTCTACGTTAATATTAATAATTTGTTAGGTACAATATATTTTACAATCTATATTTCATTTAATTAAATTTTTATAAACGTATTATAAAAATTACAAAAGAAAACATCACATGCTTTACCCAAGCCTTAAATTTGACCTCCGGATTAAGGTCTTTATCACAATCTTTATCAACACATGCATATATATGTAGTTGTTTCTGAGTGGTGATTACAGCTTTTCTCACTCCCATTGATGTCTTTGATAATAAGCTGCAATACATAACTTGTAAAAATATTTTATTAAAACTATATTTAACACAATAAACGGAAATTTTATTAATTTAGGTACATAAAGTTTTATATTAAATATTGATTAAAATTTTTAAGCAAAATAAGCTAAATATGAATAAAACTTATTATTATAGAAATAATAAAATTATATAAATATTGAATTGATAGATATTTACTCGATTATCTTTTATTAAATGCATTAAAATTTTTAAAACAAAAATATTTTTTAAGTACTATATATTACAGTCAATACTAAAATAAACATAATTTCAAATTATTTTTCACTTTGATCCATTGCCCTACCCTAAATACTTTAAAATTCCAAATCCGGACAACCCCTAAAATTATAGTTTAGAAGATCACACATTACACAGGATCACGTAAAAACATTTAGTTTTATATATAATATCAGAAATAAATGAAATAAAGGTAACAACATATGAAAATAGGAGTAAATGGTAGACACCCTGTAGTTTTCGCAAACCGAGTGATGAGAAGTGATATTTGTCTTCGGCTTCAATGATGCCGAGTCTGAAGGCGTCGTTATTAGTCTCCAAAGTATTTCTAACCCAATACTCATAAATACCACTTTCGGAAAGACAACCAATTCTAACAAAATTAAGTATATATTAGTTAAAAACAAATAATATAAAGAGTAAACAAAAATATATTATATAAATATACATGTATATATAAGTCTTACATATAATTAATAACATTATTAATTTTTCCCGTATTAAATTTAGAGAGTGGCATAAAATATGGCAAAACCAAACTATTATATTTTGATGTATAAAGGTTTGGATGAGTAAATAATTTGGTGGCGTAATAGTAATCATTAAAAGGCTTATCAGTTACCAAAGCGAACACACCTTTTGAAATGCTATCAAAAACGTGTTTTTCCCACTTTTGCTTATTATTGCCAATCGTTACCGGTATTACCCGTCCCTTAAATGGGGTATAATAGGGTTCGTGTGGAGAATGAAGGTAATCAAAAGCTGGTTCATGTTCAAACGCACCAAACTTTATATGTTTTTCAGCTAAATCTTGCAGCGAATCGATCACATCGTATGGTAGACTGAATTCAAGGTATGTGAGCAAAACTCCAGAGTAGCTCCACATTAATATAGTTGAGCCAAATGTCCAAATCAATGCCATTATTGAGGTCTTCATATTTCTCTGTAAAAGATGTGAATTTTGCTTAAATATGTGCCCAAATAAACTAATATACGGTAACCATGTTTTCTCAATTATAATTCCAATCGTGGAAGTAACCAAGTAAAATAATACAAATAATATCCATACGCATGGATCAAATATTTGTAACAATTGTGTTAATCGTTCGGGCATAGGCTGCTTAGATGATAGTATTGATAGCATAGGCAAGTTGTCAATACATCGTGATAATTTTATATAATGCATTCCAGTCTCCATGAAATCAGTGATCGGAGGCAATGGAGACAACGCAAAGTTAATTGACATATTGGCAATCAGTTTATAATATTCGTAACTATTTCCAGAAGTTGTTGGCCTAAAAATTAAACTAATATGACATCATATTAACATTTTTACTTTACAATTGTTTTTACTAACTTTGCATTCATTTTGAGCGCAATTTCATACGCTATACCAAGAAATGGTCCGCAAATATGTATGTCATTTGTGCCAACAATATCCCCCACGTCTACGAATGGCTGCCAGAATTCGGCTGAAAAACTTAAATTACGTTCATTTATATGAAATATATTGTTATTTATCGAGACTGCAATTCCTTCTGTAAATTTATTACAAAATTTATCTTTCATTCTCAACCTATTTATTGCAAATCAATTATTCCTAATTATTATATAATTATTTGTAATACAAAATAAAGTTTACAATGTTTTCTGTTAAATTTTATTATTAATAATTTTAATTATTTACTAATACAAAATGTTGTAAATATAACAAATGTTTTATATTATTTTCCGTGATTAAGAAAAGATAAAATATATTTTCCGGAATCTACTGGACATGAATTGGAAGTGTCTAACGCTACGAATAATATGCAATATTGTTATTGCATTTCAGAACGAAATTATTATTTTTTAATTCAATGTATAACACTATTAATGTTACGCCTATTAAGTATACATTACATTAATTTATAATCAATATTACATTATTCTATAACAAATAGATTAATTGAAAGACTCACAAATTAAATTTATTTTGAATGGAGATAATATAAATTACATTCGTATTTTAAATGACTTAGAAATTCAGCATCTATTTCAATATAAAGTTTTGTTCAAAATTATTATTGATAACTAAAATATACTTTATAATAATTGTATAAACATTGAATTTGTATGTTATTTATTGCTGCATTTAATTTAAATAATTTATAAAAATACAATACTGTACATAATAAATATTTTTACATAACTATAGCAAAATTTAATTTGGATAAAATGTTAATTAATACTATAAAATTAATACTATAAGATAAATTATTTAAAAATAAATTGTTTAATAATTAATAAATAAAAAAATTCTATAAAATATATAAATAAAGAAGCAATAAAAACATAAAAGCAAACATTGAATGCATTTTTCAATTGACTTAAATTCAACGAAATCTTATATAAATTTACGTAATATGTAATCAAATTTGCATTATTTGGTTTCATTTTCCTATAGAACTCATGATTCCAGTGGTCTATAAGTCCAGCACTTTTTATCCATGAAATGCTAATTAAAATTAATAAAATAAGTTATATTTAACTTATTTTTAATTTAATAGTTATACATACGTTCTGTCAAATAATTGAATGAACATCAAATTTTTATTAAATGCAATGGCGAGCAAATCATTGAACATGTCAGTTTCATCAGATATTGGAGGCACATAATAAAAATAAGCACCACGTCGTTTCGATATATAATGCTCAATAAAATCCCTTTTGGCCATGTACATATATTTTTTGGGAAATCTAGCCATTAAATTAAATGCATCTTGTTCGTCGTCAAATGTTAATATTTTATAGATTTTTTGAGCTGTTTTTATCCGAGATTTCTATGAATTTAATAATAATGAAATTTATTTAACTTTATAAAATAGATTAGATTATAAGTTTTTATAGACAGTAATTGATTAAATATTGTTAGAATAATAAACTTATATATATTCTCCGAATTGTGGGCACATATGGGTTCTTCTCATTTAATATTAGATCAATTTGTCCATTGATTTGAGCCGTAAATAATTCATCGATTGTCTCAATGGGCTGTTGTTTTGAAGGATAGGCCACCTGTCCGTAGAGGTCTCCGCCATAATATTGTCGTAATAAAAATGTTGATAAAATCCATAGAATTATAAAAAATTGTGTTTTGCGATGAAATCTTAAATATCGATTGTGAGAGTAGTATTGCTATCAAATCATCACTAATTGTAAATCGTTTATATTTGAAATAATTAATTGCAATGTTTAGTATAATTAATACAATCAGTGATAACAATATTAATTCCCAGATCTGGATATCAAAAGGTCCCAAAAGTGATGTATTATAACGGATGCTCTGATATACGGGTGTTGTAAAGGTATACGAACTCGTGTAATGTGTATAACTATAAGTCACTGCCTCCAAACGACTGTCCAAAATACTCAGGTCACCAATTCCTAAATCCGATCTCTAGTCCAATATTTAGTATAATAATTATTATTATACTGTATAAAATTTTTATAACTTATATTAAAAATTTAATATTTTAAATACATTATGATAAATCTCTCCAATTACTCCATCCCATGTATTATTTGATAATTTTTTACCCCATTTATAATTGCAGTCAACCAAACGGTACGTAAAATTGAAACATTGACTTAATGTCCGCAATAACTGTCCGTCGATGCCATCAATGGCTTGTGTTTTATCATTCATATATCGCTTAACACCTGACATATACGGCGCGTTCTTTCATAAGATTATAAGAGTTATAATATGTACTTTAAAATCAATATTTACCTCATTTGTGGCCACAGATAATTGTCTATTAATCAGATGAAACTTCATTTAAAAACTAATTTACATGCAATATATTTCCCATACGCTAACTTATTTTTGACTCCCCCAAAATCAAGACAGCCCTTAATTATGTTTAATGAAAGGGCTGGCAAAAAATAAGTGATAATAAGTGATTTTAGGGGGAGTTAGCGTATGACTACAATATATCATTAAAATTTAATAAATATTAGCATTTATATGCAATATCTTTGCTCATAAAATTCAACAGAATCTAAAATATGATTAATAATTACATTGTATAATAAACAATTAAATGTCCAGATACTTTCTTAATAATATCAATTACGTTAAAATTTTAAATCAAGATTATAAGGAAATTATATGTATTTTAAATTTATCAACACAGATAATGTTGTTTGTGAAATAATTAAAGTTAAATAAAAATGTTGTAATGTTTTTATCTTTGAAACTAATAATTTGATTTAAATAAAAAAGATATTTTATATTATTTATACAATATTTTGTTTAATTAAATTTTTATAAACGTTTTATAATGTTTATGTTGAAATAGTAAATATAAATTAAATTGATTTTTTAATTCAAATAATGCGTTTAAATACTGAATAACAAAATATTTAACAATACATAATATACGAATACTTATTTGCAATATATAATCAGTAAACAAATTTTATTAAAACTATATATTACAAAATAAAATAAAATTTTCCTAACTTAAATACATACAGTTATATATGGTATATCGATTAAAAATACTTAATAAAATAAACTACATTTTAAACATGTACATTTCATAATGTTATTTATGAAAATGTGAATAATAAAAGTTTCTAAACAATAGAGTCAACAATATTAATGGTTATCTACTTTAAACACTATATTCATTAATAATTGATGTATATTTTATTCTCGTAAAATAAAAATTTATGTTTTATTCTTTACGAATACTAACTGCATTAATGTAAATTCAATTGTTATTTTATTAAATATACATTAGTCAAATATAACATGACTTATTTTATGCAATTGGGCAATATTAACTTTATTTAATGGCATAAACCTATTATAATATTCAAAGCATACAAATACATTAAAAAAACGTAACAGTGTTTCAGAATCGCTCGAGTCGTCCCATTTATAGCAAATACATTAAGTTTTTATCTAGAGTTTCCATAACAACCGGGATATCTGTTTGCTTTTAAAATGACTTTTCTGTTATAAAATAATAAATAAAATGAATGTTTAAATAAACTGCATTTAATGTTGAAATATAAAAATTCCAAATTAATATTCAATACAGTATTTACAACTTTTTATGTAAGTTATAGGTTTATAAAACTTAAATATTTTTAAACGAGTAAATAAATTTTAACAAACAGAATACGTATTACAAATGATTTAAAAATTATATTTATGTAAACTTTGGCAAAATTGTTAATAATTACAGTTAATAATATATACAATTAATATGTCTAAAAAGTCAAACAAAATACATACTCTAATGTCTGGCATTAAATGCAATAAATTATTGCCAAATGAATTGCGCATACAATCAGCAGAGAATCAATTGTATAAAATAGGATTATCCATATTTAAACCCAATGTACCAACTAAACGACCATGGTACTCTGCTCCAACAAATTTGTTTATTTGCCATTTTATTTGCATATTATTTACTTTTATTGGTATTGCAAATAACGGCCGAAATGAGACAATTGTCATAATATTTGGCGATTATCATCATATAATCGGCGCCGGTATTTATATAGCAATAGTGACAATGAGTGGCATAATATTTGTTTTAAGTATACATTTATTATATTTATATAATTATAAATCCAATTTGAAACCAACATTTCTACGCGTATTTGAGATGTTGTCGGGTATTATAACACCCAATAGTGTGGGTCTATCGGACCCCCAATCCCTCTATCGGTTCATCAAAACAGCGAAAACAATGTTCAAAATCACACATTTTCTATGCGAAAGGACTACAGTATTCACAGGTTTGCTGTGTTTTATTCCATACATTATATACAAACCAATACTCATTGCATTGGTATTCGGTATACCAAATGGCATTTTACTTGGACTGGTCTCTTATAATATCATGAACTGTATAACATGGTTGTTTGTTTATTTATATCTACTGTCATATTATATAAAAATTAAAATAGATTTTATTAACATTCGAATTAAAAAGATAAAAAATTATGACAATATTTTGTCAATAATCAGAGCATTGAATAATACATATTCGGAGATCAATGAATATAACACTACTTATTGGTCCAAATATTTACTATTTGTTTGGTTTATCATGGGTTCAATTGTGACACTTATGGTTTATAATATAATATGGATTAAACTCATTTTCCTAATTAGATTGATCTTGATATANTGAATAATACATATTCGGAGATCAATGAATATAACACTACTTATTGGTCCAAATATTTACTATTTGTTTGGTTTATCATGGGTTCAATTGTGACACTTATGGTTTATAATATAATATGGATTAAACTCATTTTCCTAATTAGATTGATCTTGATATATGTCACGTTGTGTGCTCTAATTATTTTTATATCGGTGTTAATTATTGCTTCATCAATTAATTCAAAAGCAAACAAATCGTATAAATTAATAAATTCTTACGCTATAAACAAATCATTAATAATTTAGAAAAATATTTATTTTATATATTTATTACAATTAACACGACTTAATTTTTTAAAATCAGTTATGTAATTTTTTATGTTATGTTTTATGTTCCGATTGATACAAATAAGACAATTTAAAAGCAAATACAAAATAAACTCATTTTTAATTATTCTTGGTTTTTTAAAATTAAAGTCAATGTTTCAATTTTACGTACCGTTTAGTTGGCTGTAATTATCAATGGGGAAATAAATTAGTAAATAACATTTGAAGTGATTTGACATTAAATCTTTAACAAGTACAAAGTTTTTATTAAAATAAATAGTAATTAAATCTTTGAAAATACAGAATTGAGTACATAGATACAATTATTAATGTACAATTTTTGTACAGTTAAACTGTTTTATAATTAATAAATAATATAATTCAATAAAATATATAAATAAAGAAGTAATAAAACCACAAAAGCAAACATTGAATGCATTTTTCAATTGATTTAAATTTAAAGTAATTTTGTAAAAATTCACATAATGTGTCATTAAATTTGAATTATTTTGTTTAATTTTTCTATAGAACTCTTGTTTCCAGTGATCTATAAGTCCGGCACTCGTTATCCATGAAATGCTAATTAATATTTATAAATTAAGTTACAATTAAATTAAATAAATATAATGCATTTTACATACGTTTTGTCAAATAAATCAATAAACATAAACTGTTTATTAAATGCAATGGCAATAAAATCGTTGAACATTTCAGTTTCATGAGATATTGGGGGTACATAATAAAAATAAACTTTACCGTTCTTCGATACATAATGCTGAATCAAATCCCTACTCGCTATATAAGCATATTTTGTGGGAAATCTAGCCATTAATTTAAATACATCTTCTACGAGGTCAAATACTAATATTTTATTAACATTTTGCGCCATTTCTATCCGAGATTTCTATCAATGTAATAATAATAAAATTAAAATTAAATTTAAATAGACAAACTACTAAATATGATAAAATCGTGTAAAGATAAACAATGTTATTTAGATAAGTAGAATTTGGATACATTAATGAAATTGTAATTGTTTGGATACTTTTAATATTTTTATGTTATATATTTCATATAAAAATAATGATGTACTTTTTGCAAAAGAATTAAACTTACATGCTAATAATTTATTATTGATAAATAATACAACAAATATGTTAAGATCTTCAGAGTGTGCAATATGTGAGCGCAAATTTTTCTATCAAGTAAGTAAAGTACCACCAATAGAGTCATGATTGGTAGTGTTGGTTGCAAATTACTTGCATGATATATATTATAAAGTTAGTTTGTTAAACAAGATTAATACTACAAAGTAAGTTTGTGAAACAATGAATATAAAATTATAATCAACTACTTATTTATATTTAATTTATATATTATTTATATATTTTATTTTATTTATATATTAATAATTTTTAAAGTAATTTGCAACCAACACTACCGATTATGACTATATCGGTGGTACTCTACTTACAAAATTCTACTTACTTAGTTAGAAAAATTTGCGCTAACATATTTCACACTCTGTATATAACATATAAACGACACAATATTTAAAATTTCAAAAAAATATAAATTTAGTTTCATTAATCATAACACTCTATGACAACCCGTAGAAAGGATTTTCGACATTGATTAAAAGTGTTGGAATAATAAACTTACATATATTTTCCGAATTATGGGCACATATGGGTTCTTCTTATCTAGAATTATCTCAATTTGTCCATTCATTTGAGCCGTAAATAATTCATCGATTGTCTCAATGGGCTGTTGTTTTGAAGGATACGCCACCTGTCCGTAGAGCTCTCCGCCATAATATTGTCGCAATAAAAATGTCGATAAAATCCATAAAATTATAACAAATCTGATTGTGTTTTGCAATGAAATCCTAGGAATCGATTGTGAGAGTAGTATTGCTATGAAATCATTATTAATTGTAAATCGTTTATATTTGATAAAATTGATTACAATATTAACTATAATTAACACAATCAGTGATAACAATATTAATTCCCAGATCTGGGTATCAAAAGGTCCCAAAAGTGATGTATTATAACGGATGCTCTGATATACGGGTGTAGTAAAGGTATATGAAGTCGTATAATGTGTATAACTATAAGTCACTGCTTCCAAACGACTGATCAAAATACTCAGGTCACCAATTCCTAAATCCGATCTCTAGTCCAATATTTAGTATAATCATTATTATTATGCAATTTTTAAATTTATTAATATTTTGATAATGATACATATTCTTAATTACATTATGATAAATCTCTCCAATCACTCCATTCCATGTACCATTTAATGATTTTTTGCCCCATTGATAATTACAGTCAATTAAACTGTACGTAAAATTGAAACATTGACTTAATGTCCGCAATAACTGTCCGTCGATGCCATCAATGGCTTGTGTTTTATCATTCATATACTGCTTAACGCCTGACATAAATGGCGGTATCTTTTATGGGATTATAAGAATTATGAGTTAAGTTATAATTCATTTCAAATAAACATTTACCTCATTTGTAGCCACAGATAATTGTCTATTAATCAGATGAAATTTCATTTGTATAATTGTTAAATACGTTATATAATTACGATTTAGTAATAATAGCACTTATAAGTAATTCACTGATAACTTAATTTAATATAATATATTTTGTTTTATAAACTATATACAATAATTTCACATAATAAATTTACAGTTTAAGAAAATCTAAAATAATCTAGAGCATTCATATACTATACTGATTTTATGAATTGATATATATTTATTTAATATCTAAAAGTATCAATATTATTATATTTATTAATACATAATGTCTATATAATTAGTTGGGCACTACTTTAATGCAACTATAGGTGCAACTATTTTATAGATGTGTAACATTAACTGAATAGGGGACTTTTTATTACTGGTTTGAATAATTCACAACTTTTATAAGTCTGAATATTAAATAACTTATAAAGATTTAGCTCTAATAATGAGCTGTAATGTAAGTCATAAACCTATTTTATTAAACGTTGTAAACAATAAAATTAATTTTTAATAATTTAGTACATAATATTTTATATTGTATATTGATTAAGTAATTTGAATAAAATAAAATATATATGCATTAGATTCAATATACATGTACTGTATATGAAAAGAATTAAATCATAAATTATTTTAATTATTTCTAATTAAAATAAAATGTTTTATATAATGTATAGATTTTCTAATATTTCCATGTAATAAGAAAGCCATAAATATATTGATTTGATAACATTAATAACCAGTAATTATTCTACAAAATAATCAGATTTGTAATAATAAATATTATTATAATTATTTTTATAAAATTCACATATTAATATTAATTTAATATTAATAAGATATTTGTGAATAAAAACCAGTCAGATATACTTTTAATAAAATATTAATACTGTAATTAAATATTTTAAAGTGAATAAAATATTTTATCATTTATATTTTACGTGAATGTTATAATTTATATAATTACGAGGCCAAAGCTCGTTACACATTTCTCTCCTTTTATCCCCTCTATAGTTTATAGTTGTCAAACCCCTCCCACCTCCCTATTGTATTGTACTGTTGTATTTGTGTGCACTTTTTGGTGTGTTTGAGTAAATACAAGGGGAAGGGATGATTAAATTATTTTATTATTGATGAAAATAACATACAGTTAAAATAACATGTAGAATTAATTATATAAATTTTATATTTTTAACCACTATTCTGATATGAATAATGTGGTTTATAGGACCGTTCGGCTTAAATTTTCATTTCAACATTTAACATATTTGCAAAAGTAAATTACAAATTGTATTGACAAATATAAAATAAAATAATTTAATAAAATATATAATTAGCGAAACAATAAAATTATAAATTATAGAAAGAATGGTTGCCTATTAATTTATAATAATCAAAATATTAAGGTTTGTACGATTAAAAATTTAAATAATTAATTAAACATTTTAAATTTGATGTACACTCAGTCTTAATGCAATAATAAATGTAATATAATTCAAACAAATATATAAATAAGGCGATAATCTATTATATAAGCCAACAGTGATATTAGTGTACGTGTAGTGCGTTCTCTCTCTCACACTCGCACGACTAATATATACACACATAACTCATAGATATAGATATAAAGGGATTAAAGTTTTGTTTT
>CAJPIZ010003530.1:0-11599 GCA_905368565.1 Medioppia subpectinata
TGAAAACAAAATTAAAATTTAAGTAAAAAACAAGAATCAAAACAAATTTCCAAAAACCCAAAACCAAACCATACCCTAAGCGTAAAATATGTGTTCTCTATTTGTTCTCTATTTTAAAGAGAATTTGGTCAAATGTTTTCTATTTTTAAACCTATAGGTGGTCACGCTGATCACATCATAGATTCTGTATAAGATTATTTAAATTGTTTTGAAAACTACTAATTTATTTATTAAAATAAATACTAAATGGTAATAAAAACTATTTCTATTATAAACTAAACCTAATTTTTTAATTCATTGAAATGATTGCTAAAACTTTGCAAAACTTGAATATCGAATAAAATGAGAGATGAGATCCCAGAATAAAGTACTTACTGTAGGGTTAGGCCCACCGGTGCTCTAAATCTGTTTATAATACTGGGACTCGTATTGGCCGATAGCAGGGCCGACATTCATGTAGATCCAGCCATCGATGCCGAGGTATTCGTGTACACCATCGCACCAGTCCACTTTGGCATCGATGGGTTGCCGCCACCCGAAGTAGATAGGCATTGGACGGGTGACCAGAGCCAACTCGAAAGCCGTATCATCCAACTTGCGGTACAGATGGGGATCGGGTGCCACGCGATGGGTTTGATTGTCGTACTTGTAGTCCACAGTCTGTTTGTCAACGTGAATGTTGTAACCAATCTCTTGGGCGCCCGCGTACTGTATGGCCGGATAGTACGGCGGCATCGGTGGCGGCATTCGCATTCGCCGATCGTCTCGCAACCAATTGACTACACGGTGACAGTTGTACAGCACCGGCAATGGCTGTTGGTTGGCGGGTCTTTTTAGGGCAAAAAGATTGCCAAGACCGGCGTCGATGTCTACGGTGACCGTACGGTCGGGCCCTTCGGTGGCGCCGTTTTGCACCATACGATTGGTCAGTATCCGCCACATCAGGTTCACATCGGGCGGGCACTGGAAAGTCTGTTCGTGAAACGCACACTCCGCGTCGTTGTTCATCTGTACGCACGAATCGTACAGACGCTCATAGCTGTGCCGAGCGGCCAACTCGACCGCTCCCTCATCCCAGTCCAACACTGCCTCGAGTCGGCCGCCTTCGGGCGCAGTCAATAGGCAAGTCCTGTTGAGACCATTCGGGTCAGTCGCCGTGTAGTCGCGGCTCAAAATCAATTCCCACGCAATGGAGCCGTACTCGGACTCATTGGGCGCCAGGAATAGCACCGGGAGTGTGACGGCGGCCACAGCGGTGGCCACGTCATTGTGTTCGCAATTGAGCGGAAGACCTTGTCCAATGTGTGTCCAGTTGAAATGACCAAAGTCGTGTTCGGTGGGCGGCCGCAACTGCAACTCGCCCTCTACAATGACCACCCCGCCCTGTTGCACCAGGGTGCGATTGTGCGTATTGTCAAGTAGTGTCGTGTTGTACTCGTCGAGCACCACCAGTTTGGCGCCGGCGCACACATAGATGGCGAAGCATTCAGTCACTGGGCTCCCAATTCGCATCGCCTCTGCGCGCGCATTGGCCAGACGGGTGGCCACTTCGGCGCCGGTCAGTTCGTACACCCGGCCGAATCGGTGCGGTCTCAGAGACTGATCGGTCCGCACGTAATACCGTTCTCCGGCATCCACGCCGGCCACTGTGCCGGTGTAATGCCGACCGTCCAGCAGGTGATCGTACCGGAGGCCTACTGTCAGCTGATAGGTGCCCCGGCAATGACGCGTTATGGCCCCCGTTTGGTACGTATAGTACTCTTCGTTGGCCACCACAGGGGCGTAATCGGGGACACAGAAGCCGCCTTCCCGGCGTCGGACCGTCGGATACATTTGACTGATGGGTCCCCGTATTGCCCTCACTTGGGTGCCCACTATATTGAGGAATACGCTTTCGATGAGTCCGCTGCGGGGCAGACATACGTGAGCGCCAAACTGGCGCCGGGCCCTCACTTCCCAGTACTCTCGAAAAGCATCATCATTGGGCATTGGCAGGTGATGGTTGTGCGCGATGGGGCCCACGTAGAACAAGTTCAACACCTGGCAAGTGACCAGATACTGGTCAATGTAGTCTCTGTAATACCGCGTGTCGTACGGCGTTCGGACCAATTCGATGTCACCTTCTGGCTGGCCGGCCGCCAGAGTCGTACCGTGATGGTCGAGCCATCGGTGCACCGGTGCTATTCGCCACCGATGTAAACCCCGGATTACAAACGCCCTAAATGCCCGGGGAGGGTCCGCCCAAGGGTCCGCCACCGGTGCCACCGCTTGTTGCTGTTGTTGTCCGTTGGCTGCCATTTGCTTTGTATGGATGTGTCCGTCAGTTATCTGCTGTACGCTTAGGGTATGGAATGGTTTTGGGTTTTTAACGATTTGTTTAGATTTTTGTTTTTTACTTAAATTTTATTTTGTTTTCAAATCGGTTTGAATTTTATTAGTTTTATTAAAATAAAAGCTGATTTATTTTTGATGTTATTTTCGTAAACATTTTTTATTGATTAGTGAAATAACATTTAAATTACTTTTAAAAGTAAAATAATAAAATCAGTTTATAACATAATTAATATTGTTTTTAATGATTTTATTGTATTCAAAATTTTATGAATAAAAATATAACATTTATTAATAATATCCTAAAGGTCATTTCAAAGCAAAGTTAAAATAACAAAAACAATAGATATAAGTTACATTATTAAATATCACATCATAGATATTGTATTTAAATTATTTCAAAAACTATTATTTTATTCATAAACAGATACTAAATGATAATAAAAACTACTTCTATTATAAACTAAATCTAATTTTTTAATTCATTGAAATAAATGCTAAAATTTTTGCAAAACTTAGGGATCAAATGAGAGACGAGATCCCAAAATAAAGTACTCGTCGTAGGGTTAGGCCCACCGGTGCTAAATCTGTTCATAATACTCGGACTCGTATTGGCCGATAACGGGGCCGTCATTCTTGTAGATCCAGCCATCGATGCCGAGGTATGCGTTCACACCATCGCAAAGGGGGGCCACTTTGGTACCGAAGGGTTGCCGCACACCCTTGTAGATAGGCATCGAAATGATGTCCGGCGCCAACACAAACGCTGTCTCATACGAGCCCTGCGCCGACATTTGGTACAGATGAGGATCGGGTGCCACGCGATGGGTTCGCTTGTCGTACTTGTAGTCCACAGTCTGTCCGCCGACGTGAGCGTTGTAACCGATCTCTTCGACGCCCGCGTACTGTATGGCCGGATAGTACGGCGGCACCGGTGGCGGCATATCTAGGCGCCGATCGTCTTGCAGCCAATCGATCACACGGTGACAGTTGTAGAGCACAGGCAACCGCTGTTGGTCGGCGTATCGTTTGCTGCGGAACAGTGTGCTGGAAATGGCGTCAATGTTGACGGTGACTGTCCGGTCAATATCGTTGTCCCGATTAGTGAGTATGCGATTCATGAGCGTCACATCCGCCGGACAGACAAAGTGTTGTTCCTGATGGGGCCGATCCATGTGAACGCACGACTCGTACAGGCGTTCGTATCGGTGCCGGGCCTCCAACTCGACGGTGCCGTCCACTGCCCAGTCGACGATGGCCTCAAAGCGGCCGCCTTCGGGTGTCGTCAACAGGCAATCTCTTTGCCGATACTCTCGCTCAACGCCAGGCGTTTGAACGCGCCGTCTAATCGACAGCTCCCACGCGATGGACCCGTACTCCGAGTCATTCGGCGCCAGGAACAGGACCGGGCAATTGATACCACTCACCCGAGCGTTGTTGGCCGCACCAGCTTCTGAATAAAGCGGACAACCTTCCAGACCGATTTGGTTCAGTTGATAGCGCAGCCCATCCGCATAACAAGAGGGCCGCAAAATTAGCGCACCCTCTACAATAACCAGGCCACCTTGTTGCACCAGGGTGCGCTGGTGCTCGTCGATGCTGTGCCGGTTGATATTGGCGTTGTACGCGTCGGTGACCACCAGTTTGGCGCCGGCGCACACGTATACCGCAAAATAAGGGCCCGCACTCTGTCGGGTCAATCTGGCGAGATATCTGCCCACCGAACCGTCGGTCACTTCAAACACTTGACCCCACACGTGCCGCTCGACCCCCTGATCCTGGCGCACAAAAGTCCTGTTGCCCTGGGTATAGAGCACATTGTTGTCCTGGGCGTCGATCAATGTCAGGTACAGTAGGCCTACCGTGAGCTGATAGGCGCGCACAAACCGTTGCCACAAGTTGTCGGTGTAAAACTCCTCGTTTGAATTGAGTACTACTTGAGAGCCCGCCAACAACAGCGTATCAGCGCGCCGTACGGTTGGGTAGAGTTGGTTGAGTGACGCCCAATTGACGGCCACATTGCCGTCGGCGGCCGCAATGTACAGGTCTACCGGGAAGATCTCGCCCGAGCGCGACATACATACGTGGACACCGAACTGACGCCGGGCCTCATGGAGCCAATAGTGCTCCATATCGTTGTCAATGTGGTCGTGAACTGTGCCGTCCGCCAGTACCACCTCTCCCACGTACAACAGGTTCAACACTTGGCACCGGACTACCTCTGGCCGATATTGCTGGATGTATGCGGTGTCGTACGGGCAGGGGGTCGTCGCCCAATTGACCAAATAACCCCCCTCCACCCGATTGTATCCGCGTTTCCAAAACCGTTTCACCGGTTGCACACGTATGCGTCTCAGCCCCGGGATTTGAAGTGGTGTTATCACATGGCCGGCCATTTGTAAAATGTGTGTCCGTGTTCTGGGATATGACGGTATGTATGGTATGGTGTGATCGATGTGTGTAGTGTTTTGCTGTTTTTGTAATATTTTTTTCAAATTATGTTTGTTATTGTTAATTGTATTTTCAAATTGGTTTGAATTTTATTAGTCTTATTGAAACAAAAGCTGATTTATTCTTGATGATATTTTAGTAAGCATTTATATTGATTAACAAATAACAATCAAATTTATTGTTAAAGTAAAATAATTAAATCAATTTTTAACATAAATTGCATTGTTTTGTATCGATTTATTGAATTAAAAATTCTATTAATACAACCATAACATTTATTATCTATTATCTAACATTACAAATAATTTTATTATTGTACAGTATTACAAAGGAAAGATATTTCAAAACTAAAGTCGTATGGAATTTAAATAAACATCTAAATTAATTGTCTCAATGATTGCAATTAACTGCATATAAAAATCAATGATTAAACATTAATACAACACATTTTGCATTAATAAATAAATACATAAACTGATTATATTTATTACATAAACTGAATATAACTTAAATTCTAAGCGATTTATTTATTTAAATAAATTCTAATCTTGAGATTAAATGAAAGCAAATAAACTGTGATCTCAAAGATGTAGTGAACAGAAGGTTCACTCAGTACTCAGTCGGCCCCCAAGTCTTCCTTGCAGTAGACGGACGCCCACTCGCCGACTCCCTGTCCGACGTCCTGTCCGGCGACCTTCTCGTATACGCGGCCGTTGACGCCCAGGTATGCGTTGGTGCCGTCGCACACAACATTGGGATTGGTGCCTACTCCCATAGGCTGGTACCGATAGATGGGGTGATTGAACGGCACCGGTACTTTCGAAAAATCCGCAGTACCCCATTCGGTGTCGTAGCACATGTATGGGTTGCCCAACACCCGACCGGTTCCCTCTTCACAGCAATACTTGACCTCTTGCTGATTGGTGTGAGTATTGAATTTAGGCTCTGTGTGTGTAGTATTCGCGTTGAGAGCGGCGTTGGCGTACGATATGAGTGGCCAGTCGGGCGCCATCGGCGGTCGGTTCCCGTAATCGTACCAATCGATCACCCGATGGCTGTTGTAGTGCAACGGTAGGGGATCCTGATTGGCGCGTCTGAGCGCCTGGAACCGACCGCCGGCGCCGGTGTCGATGTCAACAAAGACCGTACGATCGATACCGTCCGGACGCGCGTCTGTGAACACCCGATTGGTGAGTATACGGTCCGCGAGTAGGGTGTCGTCGGGTACTTTGAAGTCCTGTTCTTTGTATAACTCATTTTGCATCAATACGTTGGACTCGTACAGACGCTCGTATCGGTGCCGGGCCTCGATTTCGGCCGCCCCTTCTGTCCAGTCGAGTATGGCCTCAATACGGCCGCCTTCTGGCGCCGACAGTATACACTCCCTGTTTAGACCGTTGGGATCTTGTGGTGTGAACGCCCTATTAATGGTCAACTCCCACGCGATTGAGCCGTACTCGGACTCGTTGGGAGCCAGAAATAGCACCGGGAACTCGACGACCGGCCTTCCGTCTGATACCCTGACGCCGGCCACTCGACCGACATTGTCCGGATCGGCGCATCGCAACTCCTGGCCCATTGCACTCCAGTCGAAACGCCGTTTTTTGTTGGTGGTGGGCGGACGCATTCGCAGCTGGCCCTCCACCAGCACTACCCCTCCCTGTTGCACTAGGGTGCGGTTGTGAGTGCGCGGAGTGGTAGGGTCCTCGTGGTAATCGTCTATTACAACCAGTTTGGCGCCGGCGCACACGTATAGGGCAAAGTGTGGACCGCAAGCCAACGGTCGACCACTGGCGGCCAACTCTGTGTACTTGGTTAGCGTTGCGTGCGGCACCTCAAACACCTGACCCCACTTGTACGCACGCGTACCCATTGTTTCGCGTACGTAATACCGGTTACCCTTCTTGTAGTCCCCGACGGTCGGTATCAGTCGGTATTGGAGGCCAACGGTAAGCCTATACGTGCCCTTACGCCACAAACGGGTCTTCGGGTCGTGACAGTAGTTTTGCTGATTGGCCGCCAAAATGCTGAGCGGAACAGTTGGCCCGTCTTCGAAGCGAACGACGCACGGGTAGAGTTGATTCAAAGATCGCCACTCGACGATCAAATCTACCCCGTTTTGGTCGAGCCCATGCCATACCACGTCAACGGAGCCCTTACGCGTCACGTACACGTGTTGGCCGAACTGGATCCGAGCCCTGTGGCGCCAATAGTGGCCCACATCGGGGAAATCGTGCTCGTGATACGTGACTGTGACAAGATTTGTCGCGGGATCTGTCACCGGGTTGGGCACCCGACCCAAGTAGAACAGGTTAGAGATGTGGCACCGAACCAAAGGTGTTCCCACTGTGTTCACAAACTCCCAGGCGTATTTATTAGATGGCCGATTGTAAGCCAAAAACACGAGCTGATTGTTCACTGTCTCACCGGCCATCAAATTGTTGCGACCCACCTGTCCGGCCACAACTGGGAACATCCAATAGCGTCTCACCGGTTGCACCCGTAGGCGAACTAACCCCTCTCTCTGTATGAGGTTTGCTGGATTTGTCGACATATGTGCTGTGCGTTTTGGTATGGCTTATGCGCTGAGTAATGAGGGTATGGTTTTGAGCTGATATCTTGAGCTGCAATCTTAGACTTTGTTTGGTTTTTGTCTGTGTTTTACTGATTTGTGTCGCAAAATGTTTTCAAAATTAAAATTATTTTAATTGTTTTTTTTTAAATTTTATGGATTTATTTGTTTGTGATTTTGAATTTATTTAATTAAAAGTCAATGGTTTTCAAAAAATGGAATCCAAATTAATTTTGATTACAAGAATACGATTTAATAGTGTTTTATTTAAAATGAATTTATTTTAGTACATTTATATTGATCACATTTAAAAGTGTTTTAAAATTTTAATAATACAATCAATTTCTAACATTAATTAAAAATAATAATTTGTAAAAACACTAAAAACGGATACGAATTGTAGGCAAAAAAAAGTTTAAACACTAAACCCGAGTCTTAAATCATACCTGAATTACAAGACTAGGCATACAGTCAGCCGCACAGCACAAGACACACACACACACCACACGATCACATCAATGGCAAATTATACCCTATTATACTATGGCCTGCAGCGGCTACGGGTGCGACCAGTGGTCCGGAGGTTTGCCAACAACGGGAACAACAACGTGACCGGTTCCGTAATAGTCAACCATGTGATGCAACTCGCGCCGTACGATACAAAGTATGTGGCTCACTTCGTGGCCATAGTGCGGTGCCAAGTGTTGGGCCTGTTCTACTTGGGACCCAACCAACACTCGGACCATCTCGACAACCAGATCGATGACTATTGGGAACGTAGGGCTCGGCGTCAGTTCGGTTACCACGTGTTTATGCAGCGCAACGCACAGATCCACACAATCTCAATGCACATAGACAAGGACCACGACATTCTGGACGTCCATCGGGCGCCTATCCACCAGCTCTACCCGTGCGTACGCCAAGTGGAAAGGGGAGCAGTGACGGTGCCGGTCCAGGGCCTAATGCTGGCTCACAATGAAGAGATATGGCACCAACATGGGGTGCCGTACCGTCGCGCCTATCAGCTCACAGTTGGCCTGTCTTACTGGCGTCTCATCAACGCAAATCACACGTATCAGGACTACGACCAGGGCTTCAGGTCTTACGTACGCCAAGACTGTAGGGTGAGGCAACACAAATGGGGTCGGGTCTTTGAAGTGACCGATGCCGTCGCCGCTATGGCACAGCTCGTCGCCCAAAGCCAGGGCTCGCACTTTGCTCTATACGTGTGCGCCGGCGCCAAACTGCTGGTGACCGACTTTTACAATGGCAATGTCAACGATTGGCATGCTGGCCGTGATCACCAACGCACCTTGGTGCAACAAGGTGGCGTGGTGCTGGTGGAGGGCGAGTTGATTATGCGTCCGCCAACTTTGCGAGAAAACGAACGCTTTAGCACCGCCCAAACCGGTCTGCCCGGGTGTCCGCTCAGCTCAGTGGCCGGCGATGTCAACAACATTCTGGTCAGAGAGATCAACTGTCCGGTGCTATTCCTGGCGCCCAACGAGTCGGAGTACGGGTCCATCGCGTGGGAGCTGTCTCTCCATCGTAGATTTAGACCACTCACTCCACCCAATCACGAGGAGTATCGGAACAGACATTGCCTTCTGGAGGCACCCGAAGGCGGCCGCGTGGAGGCTATCCTGGACTGGACGGAGGGCTCCCAGGAGTTGGAGGCCCGGCATCAATACGAACGGCTGTACGAGTCGTGCGTTCAGATGGACAACGAGGACTTTCACGAACAAGACTTTGCCTGTCCGGAAGATGAGGCGCTGATGTGGCGGATACTGACCAACCGTACGGCGGCAATCGCCGGGGACAACGCCGGACCAGACCGTGCGCTCACCGTAGATATTGACGTGAATCCGAACGTTCCTTTCCAGGCGCTGAGACAAGCCGATCACCCGCCGTTGCCCGTGCAGTACAACAGCCATCGTGTGGTCCGATGGCTAAACGATGACAGACGATTCGATGTCCGGCCGCCGGTATCTCCCAAGTGGCCACTCATACAGTACGTGGGCTCCGGTGCCAAGAAATTCAACAAACATACACAGCCGCCCATTGGCTACGGTTTCGATGAGACCACCGGGCGCGTTTTGCCCACACAAAAGCTGTACTCCATGTGGCCCTACAGCTGGTACATCAGTGGAGAGTACGAGCGGCAGCCGGACCACTACAACCGACCCCTGTATCGGTATGCGCGCCAACCGTTTCACACCCGACCCGAAGAGGTTTGCGACGGAAGCAAAGGCTATGTAGGCATCGATGGCTGGGTTTACCTTCGGATGAATCCGGGCGTAAAGACCAGTATCGGTGAGTGCGAGTCTGTCTACTACCGCGACGTCGATGAAGGAGATTGGGTCTAACTGTCTGTTCCCAAGTTTGCGCTCAGAGATTATCCCCCAAAAAAAGTAGTATTATTTGTATTCATTTTCATGAATAAAGCGATTAATTTTCAGTAGAAATAATGTTTACAATTGTGTTCATAATTGGAAATAATTTTATTAACAAACAAATAATGGAAATTATTGTATGTTATGTTGTAATTAAATTGTAATTTAAATATATGAATGAAATGCGAATATAAGTTTGTTACAATTTACAAATACAAATTTTAATAGAAAATATACACAAAATTTGCTTGATTGTAATTTTAAAAATAATTTAATTGGATTTATTGTAATTAAAATAAATGTTTGACTCTTTTAAATTTTAGACTTTTTTAATGTTTGTTTGTTGTCTGTGTTTTAGTAATTTCCAAATTAAAATGGTTTTAATTGTTGTATAATTTTAGGGATTTATTTGATTGTGATTTTGAAATGATTTTATTAAATAGAATTTATTTAATTAAAAGTCAATGGTTTTCAAAAAATGAAATCCAAATCAATTTTGATTACAAGAATAACGATTTAATGTGTTTTATTTAAAATTACTTTTTTTAAATACATTTACATTGATCAAAAATAAAAGTATTTTTTATTTTATACAATCAATTATTAATTATACAATAAATTTAATAATTTGTAAAAACACTAAAAAAGGATACGAATTGTTGGCAAAAAACAGTTCAAACACTAAACCCGAGTCCCATATCATACCTAAATTACAAGACTAGGCATACATACAGTCGGCCGCACAGCAAACACACCACACAATCACCACAATGGGAACCAATTGGAATCTAAGCGACTATGGCCTACACCGACTACGGGTGCGACCAGTTGTCCGGGTGTTCGCCAACAACGGGAACAACAACGTGAACGGTTCCGTATTAGTCAACCGTGCAGTTCAACTCGCGCCGTACGATACGAACTATGTGGCTCAATTGCCGGTTATGGTGCGGTGCCAAGTGTTGGGCCTGTTTTACTTGGGACCCAACCAACACTCGGACCATCTCAACCTCGAGATCACTCGGTATTGGCGCCTAAGAGCTCGGCGTCAGTTCGGTTACCACGTGTTTATGCAGCGCAACGCACAGATACACACAATCTCAATGCACATACACAAAGACAACGACGATTTGGACGTTCATCGGGCGCCTATCAATCAACTCTACCCTTGCGTACGCTGGGTGGACAGGGGAGTGGTGACGGACCCGGGCTACGTGCCCGATGGCAATGAAGAGATGAGAACCGACCGGCATGGGGTGCGGCACCTGCGCGCCTTTCAGCTCACAGTCGGCCTGTCGTACAGGCGTCTCATCGACGCGGACAACACGCCTCAGAACTACAACCAGGGCTTCAGATCGTACGTACGCCAGGACCAGGCCGTGATGCGGCACCGATGGGGTCGGGTCTTTGAAGTGACCGCCGCCGGCGCCGCTATGGCACATCTCGCCGCCCAAAGTGAGGGCTCGTACTTTGCTATATACGTGTGCGCCGGCGCCAAACTGCTTGTGACCGACTATTATTGGCTTAAATGAAAACCTAATTGCTTCAATATGAATTCGTGTAGCTAGAATTCTGAAATTCATTTCATAATTTTAGTTGACATCTCTAGGCACCAGAATATAAGTTTCATCAAGATCGGAGCAATAGTTTAAGAACAGGAATTTTTTAAAGTATGTCACTCATTTCAATGTATTCCTATGGGAGAGGGTCCGTTTTTGTATTTACCGATGGTTAAAATCATACTTAAATTTATCGTGTTTAAATACTAATAGAGTTAATTCAAAACCCTTTCTCTTCTGAGACCTTTATTATTCAACGCATAAAACCAAATGGTATTCATTGGCCAACATTGACC
>CAJPIZ010003531.1:0-11599 GCA_905368565.1 Medioppia subpectinata
AGTGAATAGTAATCGTCGCCAAAAAACCGTATATAAACTATACGCCAGAAATGCCTGGAATGTATCGCTTGGCACTATTGACTGCCATATATTTTTTGATTACACAAACAATTAATGTAATTTTTTTTATTGATTTAATATTTTCTATTGATTTGTTTTGTTGCTGTTGTTGTAAAATTTGGATTATATATTGTTTTTTTTTTCTCTCTTTCCCCATATTATCGTCACATTTAGTGCCAATCGTCAGACAATTTACTTAATTGTCCCGAAGGTTAGTCTGCTTTTTGATTGTTTCACACGTTTTGCATTCACGATAAGTGAGGAGACAGTAACCGGTGACCAATACTATTGTGTGCAATAATAATGCTCATTTATTGCATTGTTTATATACTGTATCATGCTGTGAAATATTGTACCGTGTTCATTATTAATTCAGTAATTCTATTGAAAAAAATGTTTTATATATCGATACCTAATTGATATACAGCTCTAGAATGTGGTTTATTCTCATAGACCTACCATTACAATGAAATGATTACATGAAACTTCACAATTCAAATACTGATATATTGCCGGAACGCAAACTTCATATTTATTTATTACTTTTCAATTCCCTATACTATTCATTAGACGTGTCCGGCATTTGAAAATTTCCAGAATATTTGCCACAAAATTAATGTAATTTAAGTTTGTTTTGCACGAAAAATCGTATATAAAAATGTAATCTCTATTAAAAGTTTTTTTGTGTGGATTTTTCAAATAATAAGTTTGAGTTCAATTCAATTAGTTTATGTAATTATAGATTTGCTATTAATTCAGCAAAACTCGCACTTAAAATACAGTAAATATGCAGTCTATTGAACAGCTAAACAACTCGTCCCCAACCAGTTTCCGAGCCGGAGGTTTGAATTTACAGTAAATGTATTGCAAATGAATAGTAAATCAATTAGAAATGATTTTTTGCCACTATATGTATACCTCAACGCGTTTTCAAAGGGCACTAAAGTTATTTTTTAGTAAAATACTTTACATATCGATACTTCATATCATTTTTACCATATTGTTATGAGTCATATCAAGATATTTAATATTTATTAATGAGAAATATTTCCATTAAAATGATTTATATTTTTGAAATACTGAAACAGAATTCTCAGAATAATTATAAATATTAATGATATTTAATTTTAATGATAGTGATAGGGTAAATTACCAGGAACCAACAATATTAACCAACCATATTAACAAATGTTTTTTAAAAACAATTCAATACGTGCTGTTGACAACATATAACTCGCTTATTATTTGTGTAAACTCTTAAACTTCTATAATACTCAATGAATCGTTTGCAATCTCTCTCTCTCTCCTCCAATCTGTCGATTAAAATCAATATTATTTTTTAAAATACATTTTAAATTTTTTAAAAACACAGAATATGTTTAGTTTTGCGTTCACTTTAAGATTGATGGCCACCAGAAAAGCCATACTTTATATAATAATTTCGATACCCATTTAAAAGTTGTGTTCAATTGTGAGTGCATTTTACACACTCAACAACTTCCTTAACATTTCTCACATAACCAGTCCATCGCTGTTTGCCTAACACTACATGTAATGCCCATCAGTCTCTCTCTCTCTCTCTCTCTCTCTCTCCAGGTATTTAAATACAAAACAAATGAAATTGCAAACGATTTAAAGCTTAACAGTTTAAACAAATACATAAAAGAATCCTGTATTGTATTGTATTGTAAACTTTATATACAGAAAGTAACAAAAATAATCAGTGTCAAGTTAACTTTAAGCATTGATTTGCTCGATTAATACCACTGTATTTTCACAGCCCGGTACATAGTTTTTACTTTTTGCCTAGGTCGTTAACTCGCCCGTCACTGTATCCTTAAAGTGAACGCAAAACTAAACATATTCTGTGTTTTTAAAAAATTTAAAATGTATTTTAAAAAATAATATTGATTTTAATCGACAGATTGGAGGAGAGAAGGCATATATTGTTATAGATTTTTCAATATAAAACACTCGTGGAGGAGAGCGGCGGAGATATGCCGGAGGTTTGTAACCCTTTATATAAGTTATACATAGTATGTATTGATGGCCACCAGAAAAGCCATACTTTATATAATAATTTCGATACCCATTTAAAAGTTGTGTTCAATTGTGAGTGCATTTTACACACTCAACAACTTCCTTAACATTTCTCACATAACCAGTCCATACTCTCTCTCTCTCTCTCTCTCTCTCTCTCTCTCTCTCGCATCTCTAACACTAGCATTTAGTTTAAGCAAAAAATTTTTTGATACTCAACACAAAAATTTCATAATTATATTAATAAAACCCGATATTAAAAGTCCGCAAATTCATGCGTTGAATACTTAAAATTATTTAATACTTTAAACCAAAGCATATAATCACAGAATTTTTCATTAATTTTTTCTCTAATTTTCTAAATAATAATAATAATAAATGGTTTGAAATATAATTGTTTCAAAATCATGTCATTTCCTTCAAAACAACAAAATAACTATACATTTAATGTTTGGCACAACAAACACATCGCAAAACAACACAACAAAACAACCAAAAACTTTTGTTGTGATGCAAAAAATCTCAAGCAATTTCACTATTGGATTGAGTGATGCATTTGAGTGGGCATTCAATAGCGAAATAAATCCAAATTAAAAGTTTTTTAATTTCACAAAAACTGATTGTGTATTTGAGAGCCCATTGTATTGTATGCTTTGAAGTTTAAATTCAAGCTATAATCAGTGCTATAAATACAATACAAACATATATAACCAGTCATTTGAAACTTTATTAACTTTAAACAACTGTAATAACAACCACTATATAAGACATTATTGTATAAGTAATGGTCATATGATGGTAACTAAATGTCACTCATAACTGATCCATAGATACGGCAGCGAATTGGCACTGATCTCTGATTACACGCAAAACAATTTCTCCACACATTTGGCGAACCAATGGCTTCGGGAGGAGTCGAGCGCTAGTCGGCCGTCGTTTTGGATTGGCTTTCAATCCATCGACAACTTGTCCACCAATACGTTAGAGTCGGCCTCCGGTCGGTTCGTCAGCAAATACGTGGGCTTCTGGTATACCGACGAACCCAACACCAGGAATGGCGAGTGCGTCCGATCCACGCTCGCCGACTGGTCGCCCGTCTTGGCTCAGGCCAACCAACAGACCTGGGAGATGGCCCCCTGCGAAGACCTCTTGCCATTCATCTGCCAAAAACAGACCTGTCCTACAGGTGCGCCCCCACTCTCTTACCCCTCATTTGTGTATACATTTCACTAATGTCTTGGTCTCTATGTGTTTGTGTGTCCAATAGGTTCGTACCACTGCTCTAACGGCAAGTGTGTGAACAGTGCGTTCAAATGCGACGGTCAGGACGACTGCGGCGATAAGTCCGATGAGATGGACTGCCATCGCAAGTGTCACTACTATCTGCAGAGTTCAGGCGACAAAGTGGTCTCTCCTAACTATCCCAACCGATACGACTCCAACTCGGACTGCAAGTGGACACTCGAGGGTCCGGTCGGCTCCGGTATGGTCTTGCAGTTCAGCGAGTTTGACACGGAGGCCAACTTCGACACCGTTCAGATACTGGCCGGCGGACGCACCGAAGAGTCGTCCGTCAATTTGGCCACACTATCGGGCCATCAGAACCTGTCGTCCCGCGCGTTCACCACCGGCTCTAACCTAATGATCGTGAAGTTCAAGTCTGACGCGGGTGTGGAGAAGCGTGGCTTCCGGGCCTCGTGGAAGACAGAGCCCCATAAGTGTGGCGGCGATTTGTTCGCCACCGCAGCCGCTCAGGTGATCACTTCGCCCCTCTATCCCGAGCCATACCCGGGCGGACTCGAGTGCGTGTACGTGATAACAGCCCCACAGGGAAAGACAGTGACGCTGGAAGTGGTGGAACTGGATCTCGAACCGGAGAAAGACTACATATCGGTGCGCGACGGCGCCGGCTCTACCAATACACTGTTGGCCAAACTGACTGGCAATCTGACCGACAACTCCCGATACATCGTCTCCACCGGTAATAAGATTTATCTGTATTTCTACACGAGTTTTGGTGACTCTCGACGTGGTTTTGCCATCCGATTCCGGGCCGGCTGTGAGATCGAGTATACGGCCGACTCCGGGAACATCACATCCCCGGCCTATGGTGTGACCAAATACCCGCCCAATCAGAACTGCGTCTACCGTTTGGCCCGGCCTACCGGTGGATCCCTATCCATACTGTTCAACGACTTCGATGTGGCCACTGATGACACTCTACAGATCTTCGACGGCGTCGACAGCACTGGTATTCCTCTGCATCCGAGCCGTGGCTTCAGCACCAAAACCAAACCACACGGACTGACACTATCGGCCTCTTCGGGCAAAATGCTATTGCAGTTCAAAAGCGCGGCGATGACTGCCGGGAAGGGCTGGTCCGCCAGTTTCTCAGCCGACTGCCCACCGCTGAAGATCGGTGTGAACGCCGTCGCCTCCACCCGTGGCATAATGTTTGGCGCCAAAGTGACCTTCACGTGTCCAACCGGTCAGGAGTTCAGCAACGGTCAAACCAAACTGCACACGGAGTGCCTTCAGGGCGGCCGATGGTCTTTGGCCACGATTCCCGACTGTCAGGAGCGCTACTGCGGACCAGTGCCACAGATTGACAACGGTTTCGCCGTGGGATCAACTAACGTGACCTACAGGGGAACCGCTACCTACCAGTGTTACGCCGGTTTCGCCTTTCCCTCCGGTATGCATACGGAACACATCCGCTGCACAGATGAGGGCAAATGGGAACGACTGCCCCTATGTCTGGCCTCTTCGTGTCCACCACTGCCCGAAACCCCAAACGCCGTTCAGTCTGTGATGACCGGCGGAAACAACCGGAGCTACAGTTACGGCACAATCATACGGTTCGAGTGCGAACCCGGCTATCATCGACACGGCATACCTGTGATCGCTTGCACTTCGGTTGGCCAGTGGTCTGGTCTGCCGCCCACTTGCGAGAGAGCCCAATGCCATACACTGCCCACCATTGAGTACGGCTTCATTGTGGACACACAGCGGCGCTACCTCTTCGGCGACGAAGCGAGGGTTCAGTGCAATCGTGGCTACAAACTAGAGGGCCATCCGGTGATCAAATGCGGACCCAATCAGACCTTCGACAATATGCCGAAGTGTAAGGACGCCGACGAGTGTCTGTCCTCCTCGGCGTGCGATATGGCGTCCACTCATTGCAGTAACACAAACGGCGGCTTCTTCTGCAAGTGTAAGGAGGGCTTTGAGCCGAACCTCAACTGTCGACCCGTCAGCGATCTCGGACTGTCCACCGGAGCCATACCCGACACCGCCATCAAAGTGTCGGGCGTCGAGAACGGCTACAAACGATCGGAGATACGTCTGGACGCCGCCCGGGGTTGGTGTGGATCAGTGCCAAGAGTGGGCGAGAATTACGTGCAAATAGACTTACGCGCGCCGACAGTCATCCGCGGTTTCCGCATACAATCGGTGCAACGCGTGGACAACACTCAGGCCTATCCCATAACCGTACGGCTACAACACGCCAACGAACTGACCGATCTGTTCCGCGACTACAGCGACCTCTCCGGCCGACCCGTGCAGTTCCGGTTGGCGCCCAACGGCGGCTCCGGGCTATCCATTGTCAACCTTCCCATACCATTGGAGGCCCGATACGTGCGACTCCTGATAATGGAGTTCGCTGTGGCTCCGTGTATGCGGTTCGAGCTGATGGGCTGCTCCCGACAGGACTGCACCGACGTTAACGAGTGTCTCGACAAGAACGGCGGTTGCGACCAACGGTGCGTCAATAGCCCGGGAGGTTTCAATTGCGTGTGCAATATCGGTTACGAGTTGTATACTTCCAATGGCACCGCCGGTTATGATGTGGCCTCTGGCGAGACTGGCGTCAGGGATGGCGACGTGTTTCGCGTGAACAAGACTTGTGTCCCGAAACAGTGCCCACCGCTCAAGAGTCCCACTAATGGCAAACTCTTGTCCACCAAAAGTAAATACCATTTCGGAGACTCTGTTCACTACTATTGCGACTTCGGGTACGTAATGGTCGGCAATCCGACCCTAATCTGCGGCTCCAACGGCCTCTGGAACGGCACGACACCGGAGTGTGTGTACGCCCAGTGCCCGATGCTATCGGACGACAGCGGACAGGGTTTGCGCGTAACCCACGAATCCACCGATAAGTTCATACCATATCTGACCAACACTACTGTCCAGTGTCTGGAAGAGGGCCGACCACTGCGAGGGACGGCCAGCGCTGGCTTTCGGCAGTGCGTCTACGATCCCAAAGAAGGTCGACACGAGTTTTGGCTGTCGGGAGCGGCGCCCGCCTGTCCTCGTCTGGACTGCGGGGCACCCGTCGAGTCGAACGGCGCTACATATGGTTTCTATGTGGACACCAGATATAAGGCGAGCTTCTTCTACGGCTGCGACGAGACGTTCACTTTGGCCGGAAAGACCGAGCGCTCAGACAACGTGATCCGATGCGGCGCCAAAGCCAACTGGGACTTCGGCGACCTCCGCTGCGAGGGACCCGTCTGTGTAGATCCCGGACATCCGCCCGACGGACAACAAATGGCCACCAGCTATGAACAGGGCTCGCAGGTGTCGTTCACCTGCGACCGACCCGGATATGTGCCGTACTCTACGGATCCGATCACTTGCGTGAAGAACGCCGACTGCAAAGTGATCAAAGCCGTGGGCATAGCCAGCGGTCTGATACCCGACAACGCCATAAACGCCACTTCCCAGCGAAGTAACTACGAGGCCAACAAAATACGGCTCAACTCTGCCACGGGTTGGTGCGGACAGCATAACGAGGCCTTCACATACGTTACGGTCGATTTGGGCAAAGTTTTCCGCGTGAAAGCACTTCTGGTGAAGGGTGTGGTCACCAACGATGTCGTCGGCCGACCCACAGAACTCCGCTTCTTCTATAAGCTCCGCGAGTCCGACAACTTTGTCGTCTATTTCCCCAACTTTAACCTCACGAGCAGAGATCCGGGCAATTACGGTGAGCTCACTGTCATTCCCCTACCCGTGTCGGTCACCGCCCGTTACGTCATCCTCGGAATCGTGTCCTACGCCAAGAATCCGTGCCTCAAGTTTGAACTCGTCGGCTGCGAAGACACCAAAGAGGAGATACTCCTGGGCTATGATAACGGCTACCCGGTGTGCGTGGATCAGGAGCCGCCACACTTTGTCAACTGTCCCAATGGGCCCATAGTTGTGACCAAAGGCGTGAATGGCATACTTCCCGTCAACTATACCATCCCTACCCCTATCGATAACTCTGGTTTCGTGGCTCGAGTCGAAGTCCGTCCCCTTGGCTTCAAACCACCAATGATTGTCTTCGAGGACACAGTCATCGAGTACTTTGCCTACGATAGCGACGGTAATGTCGCCGTCTGTGCCGTCAACATAACAGTACCCGACGAGACACCGCCGGCCCTCTCCTGCCCGCAGTCTTATGCCGTGGAACTGACTGAACAACAGGACACGTATTTCGTCAACTTTAACGAAACCCGGCGTCTAATCAACGCCACCGACGAGTCCGGCGAAGTCCGCATTCAACTGATCCCCGACTCAGCGATCATTCCGCTCAAAGGCTACCGCAATGTCTCGGTTGTGGCCACCGATCGCTTCGGCAACGAAGCCTTCTGTCACTTCCAGGTGTCCGTACAGCCCATGGCGTGTGTCGCGTGGGCTCTCGACCAACCGACCAATGGTGTGGTCAACTGTATGCCCAACGACGGCGGCACCGGATACAGGTGTTCGGCCACTTGCGACCCCGGCTACCGATTCATCGACGCCGAGCCCATCAAACACTACGAGTGCTCCGCCGGACAGCAGTGGACGCCCAGCGCTATAATCCCCGACTGTGTGCCCGAAGACACGAACGAAGCCTCGTATGACGTGATCGCCTCAATCGAGTACAGGAGCGGTGGGTTCGCACCGCCGGCCTGTATGTCGGCGTACGTCAACTACGTGTCCAGTTATTACCCGAACCTCAACCACGTGCTGTCCGAACGGTGTTCAGCCATCAACGTTCAGATGGCGATCATATTCTTCAACACCACAATCACCATAAAGCCCGACACAAACGCCCTGTCCGTGGAGTACGTCCTGCGCATCGATCCCGCCGTTCACTCCAAGATGTTGTACGACTTGTGCGGCTCAACGCTAGGCCTCATATTCGACCTGTCGGTGCCGTCCACGTCGGCCATCATCGAGCCGTTGCTCAACATATCGTCCCAACAAGTGGGCGGTTCCTGTCCTTCGCTGATGGCTATGCGCTCGCGAGTCAACCGTGGCTTCACATGCGTTGCCGGAGAGATATTGAACACCAACAACAACACCGGCACCACCACCACCAACGACAAGAACAACCCGCGATGTCTGCACTGTCCGGCCGGCACTTTCGCCTCCAAAGACATGCAAATGTGTACCGACTGTCCGCGCGGTTGGTATCAGGACACCACTCGACAGGCCTCCTGTCGCCAGTGTCCGGACGGCACGTTCACCAAAGACAAGGGCAGCAAATCGCTGTCCGATTGCGTTCCCGTTTGCGGTTACGGCACTTACTCTGCCACCGGACTCGTGCCGTGCCTTCAATGCTCGGGCAATACCTACTCAGGAGTGCCGCCCAGCGATGGCTTCAAAGAGTGCAACACTTGCCCGGAAAACACGTTCACATACTCTGCCGGCGCTATCGGTGTGAACGAGTGTCGCATCAAATGCCCGGCCGGCACCTACTCGGAGACCGGTCTGGAGCCCTGCGCCCCCTGTCCTACAAATTTCTACCAAGATAAAGAGGGACAGACCAGCTGTAAGGAGTGCTCCAGCAAAGAGCTCACACTAAGACCCGGTGCGCTGAGTCCCGAGGCGTGCACTGCCGGTCAGTGCAGTTCAATCACGTGTCAAAACGGCGGTATTTGTATTGTCCTCAATCACGAGCCCTCGTGTTACTGTCCGGCGGGCTTTTCCGGCGCCCTCTGCGATGTGGACATCAATGAGTGCCTATCGGAGCCCTGTTATAACGGCGGCACTTGTGTCGACAACCCTCAGGGCTATTCATGCAAGTGTCCCGTCGGCTACTCCGGCCTCCAGTGCCAACTTGTGCGGTCCGAATGCCATAACGACACCTGTCCTGAGAAGGCTATGTGCAAAGACACGCCCGGTTTGGGCAACTTTGAGTGCCTGTGCCGCTCGGGCTATGAGGGCCGCAGCTGTAACATCACAATCAATCCGTGCACTCACGCCGACAATCCGTGCGAGAATAACGCCCAATGCGTTCCCCTATTGCAGGGCCGCTACCGGTGCGAGTGTGGCGCCGGTTGGACGGGCCGTAAGTGCGAGATCAACATCGATGACTGCGCCGAAGAGCCCTGCCTTCTGGGCGCCAACTGTACCGATTTGGTCAACGACTTCAAGTGCGACTGTCCTCCGGGTTTCACCGGCAAGAGGTGTCACCAGAAGATCGACCTGTGCTCTAACAACGGCCCCTGCGTTAACGGCCTGTGCGTCGACCGGCTCTACCATCACGAGTGCATTTGTAACCCCGGATGGACTGGACTCAAGTGCGAGATGAATGTGGATGACTGCGCGTCCGAGCCGTGCGAAAACAATGGCGAATGCATTGATTTGGTGGACAGTTTCCGGTGCGCCTGCGATAGCGGCTATACTGGCAGCCGATGCCAGCATCAGATCGACTCGTGTGAGTCCAAGCCCTGTCAAAATGGCGGCTCGTGTTTCGACCTCATCGACGGCTTCATGTGTCAGTGCAGACCCGGTATGTGTCGATCAAACACCTCTTCTCCCAATTTAATTGCATTCAATTTCTGTAAATCTAATCCACTTTTATCTTTCAAAAACAATTTCAGGTTTTGTTGGCCTTCAATGCGAGGCAGAAGTGGACGACTGTGTGTCCAATCCGTGCAACGCTTTGGGAACCGAACGGTGTGTGGATTTGGACAACAACTTCCGGTGCGAGTGTAACGCCGGCTTCAGTGGCGAACTCTGCGAGACCAACGACAACGACTGCCAGTCGAGCCCGTGTCTGAACGGCGGCACCTGCTCTGACTCTATCAATGGGTACAAGTGCTCGTGTCTGCCCGGTTGGTCCGGCCATCGGTGCGAACGTGACATCGGTATGTGTGAGTCGAGTCCCTGTCATAACGACGCGAAGTGCGTCGACCTCTTCCAGGACTACTTCTGCGTGTGTCCGTCGGGAACAGATGGCAAACGGTGTCAGACATCGCCGCAACGCTGTATTGGCAACCCGTGCCAACACGACGGCATCTGTCGCGACTACGGCTCCGGACTGAACTGCACGTGTCCTTCAAAATACACGGGAGTCGGCTGTCAGTACGACTACAGGGCGTGCGATGAGAACGTGTGCCAAAACGGCGCCTCCTGTCACGACTACGGCGATGGCTATCAATGCGAATGCGCCGCCGGATTCACGGGACGTAACTGTCAACACGATGTGGTCGACTGTACGCCCAACTCGTGTCCGCCAACCGCCACCTGCATAGACCTGACCAATGGTTTCTACTGCAAGTGTCCGTTCAATCAAACGGGCGAAGACTGTCGCAAACCAATTAACATTGATTACGATCTCTATATCAACGACGAGAGCCGCTCGTCGAGTGCGGCCCTTAACGCCCCCTTTGACCTCATGGAAGCCCAGAGTCTGACCGTTGGTCTATGGGTTCAGTACATCGAAGAGTCAATCGGCACTTACTTTACCCTATACTCGGTTGAGTCCCCACACCTGCCAATTGGCAAACGACCGCTCATTCGGGCCAATCATAACGGAATATTCATCTCGTTGTTCGCGGATCGACTACAAGACGTGTTTATGCCATACCTGGAGAACGTGCCCATCAATGACGGCCAATGGCACTACATTAACGTGATTTGGGACGGAAGGGACGGATTCCGGCCAAAGTGAACGTCTCGTCGCAGCCGTAGAAGAAGCTCGCCTTATATCTGGTGTCCACATAGAAACCATATGTAGCGCCGTTCGACTCGACGGGTGCCCCGCAGTCCAGACGAGGACAGGCAGGAGGTGCTCCCGACAGCCAGAACTCGTGTCGACCCTCTTTAGGATCGTAGACACACTGCCGAAAGCCAGCGCTGGCCGTCCCTCGCAGTGGTCGGCCCTCTTCCAGGCATTGAACAGTAGTGTTGGTCAGATATGGTATGAACTTATCGGTTGACTCGTGGGTTACGCGCAAACCCTGTCCGCTGTCGTCCGATAGCATCGGGCACTGGGCGTACACACACTCCGGTGTTGTGCCGTTCCAGAGGCCGTTGGAGCCGCAGATTAGGGTCGGATTGCCGACCATTACGTACCCGAAGTCGCAATAGTAGTGAACGGAGTCTCCAAAATGGTATTTACTTTTGGTGGACAAGAGTTTGCCATTAGTGGGACTCTTGAGCGGTGGGCACTGTTTCGGGACACAAGTCTTGTTCACGCGAAACACGTCGCCATCCCTGACGCCAGTCTCGCCAG
>CAJPIZ010003532.1:0-11599 GCA_905368565.1 Medioppia subpectinata
AGCCCCCCCCCCCCCAGAGATACCCCCTTCGCCTCCCAATTATGATTTCAATGCAAAGTATTAATACTTTTGCGCACTTTATTGGCCACAAGTATTGCATCAACTAATCTATAGTACAATACATTTGCATTGAATGCACATTATTTTGTGCAAAAAGTGCCGACACTTTTCTGTGAGACGTTATTCATTGCATGCATTCATTCATAAACACCAAAATTCAAACCAACTTTTGTCAGTTATTTGCAGTGAATGTCTGTTAATGTTTACAACATTTTCTATTCATTTAATAGTTGTCTTAATTTAGGGCCAAATTGTGGCACAAAATCAGTGGACAAACACTTTTGGACATCAATTACAGACGAAAAACATGAGATTAAATGGAGTGATATATAAGACAACTGCGGTCTTCACTATAAATGACTTCACCGGCGCTTTAGAGACACTCGAAGACGACAACGAGATATACAGCGAAGAGATGACCATTGGATCCGATAAATGGCGAGTAATTGTCTCATTGGGCGAGAAAGAGGGCGAAGACTATGTGGAAGTGGGTCTTAATGTGTGTGCCATCGCCGGCAGCGATACGGTTGACGCAGACTTCGTGGCCTTCATTCGGGACAGCGATTACAGGGACTACACATTCACCACAACTCGTCCGCGACAGGAGTTTGAAACGGACGACATTTACCGTACGCATGGGTTCGCCAAACGATCGCTACTTTTGGATCAAATGGACAAACATTTGCCGAACAATACACTCACTGTTGAGTTCAGAATCACTGTCTATAAAGGCGTCCCAAAACACAAAATTACAAACCCGTGACTGTTATGCCACTCGAAGAGTTTACTTTCCGATTGGGTAACGGGAGTGACAGCCTTCTGACCATGGTGGCCGACAGTTATCTGCCCCATACGCTCAACTCAATCAAATTAATGGATGGAGAGCTAACCGCCGCCCCGTTTCAGTATTTAATGCAACATTTACCTCGACTCACCAAATTGATCATGCAAGATTTTTCTGGCAACGCTAGGTCAGACGTATGACGTAGGGTCAGAGATGGCTCACCAGTTGTCAAAGTGTTTAGTGTTTTGCGCCAACAGTTGCGGCAGTTTCGACAAATTGCGGCTCAAATTGGCGTCACTTTCGTATTCAGTGATCACTAGTTTGTGGCAACAAGTGGTCGGCGCCGCCCATCACTCGAACCGGTTATACGGTATGCCATCACAACACTCGCAGTTCATCGCATTCTTCACCGCCTATTGTCTGCTATTCTTCGTGTTTCGGCTCAAGAGAAAGTCCAACTCATTTAAGGCACTGCTTGTGGCCATCACTACACTCTTCGCCGGTATGTATCTGTTATCTGACACAAAGAATGCAGTTTTTGGATCAGTTCTTGATATTAATGTTGTTTTTTAATTATATGTTTGTTTTATGTCTTAAGGATATACCTGTTATACCATTATTGGAGTCAATGTTTGGTCGGTATAGCCGTCGGTGTAGTCTTTGCCAGCGTTTGGTTTTCAATGATTAACTGTCTCTTCGAGCCGACAGTATTTGTCTATATATTGAAAATGTGAGCAAAACTTGTGTTACTTTTGTTGTTGTCATTAGTTTTAGTGATAATTAACAGAATATTCTGTTTGTTTTCTCTGTGAATATATAGGAAAATGAGTCGTTTTATTGGTTTAACAAACGTTTACATCGAGTCCAAGAAGAATAACAATAAGGATGTGATTAAGAAGAAGATTAAATGACTGAAACAATTCATTCCTTGGATAATGAGATTAAAGCATAATTAGGGCATAAATTTTTAGAATTTTTAAATTAAATAAATAACATTTGTTTTTGAAATGTTTTTTAGTAATTTAGTAATTATTTATAAATTTATAAATCATTTGTAAAACATTTTTAATTAATTTAAATTCAATTTCACATATTTTTGGCTATTTTTCTAAGAATTTATATTTAAGGGTAATTTGAAATTAAAAAGTATTAAAAACCATTTAATTAAGTCTATAATTAATTAATCGTACAATGGATCAAACATCTAGTGTGGAAGATATCACTGACCAATAACAACCATGTTTATAATCACCTATTGGATCAGTTACAGCACACATGTATTGGCATTGCGTAGCATAACTTATGCTGCATAAGGGAGTCATTGACTTACTGTCAACACAGGAGAGCACTCTATGGACACAAACATGTGTGCAATGAAATGCTTTGTTTGTGATACAACTTATGCAACAATTGTTTACATTTCACCTAAACTATAGCTCATTAAAGCATTGGCCAAATTGTGATGCAATCGTTAGCCCAACTGATCCCATAGTATGGCTTAATGTTATATCATATGCTTAGATAAGACATTACACACACTGTCAGCACTTTTCTGATGATCATATGATTGCACCACAACTTACAGACAACACTCACCGCAAAGACCAACACATGGACTGCAAGAGGGACTCGTTTGGTGACCGCGTGTGCGACGACTTGTGTCAACTCATACTCAATTGGCTGCCACTCAAAGACAAGGTCCGGATGAGCGGTGTCTCGAAGCAGTTCCAGCGCTGCCTTCAGACCGTACGCTGCCGTCAGCGACGACTAGTCATCGCTCACGTGCATCAGTCGAGATATAGCGAGACCTACTGTCCCGGCGATGATATTTGGCTTAAGAGGTGTGAATGGCTTCAGATGAATGTGATAGACATCGACCAATTGGTGAGATATCTGCGAGCGTTTGATAGACTCGAAGAATTTCATTTCGTATGGAATAAAAAGAATTTGGATCAAGTGATGGATGCGGTGGTCGACAATTGCCATCACATCCAACACTTGACTCTCACGAGGAGTCCATCGCTGGCGGTGTTCAAGCGTTTGATTGATAAATACGGTCAACAGTTGTTGTCACTCGAGTTCAGCGGACAATCTCTTGAATACCCGCCGCTGGGACCGGAACTGTTGGCCGCGTGTCCGCGACTGTTGTCCTTAAGTGGTGTGTATTTCTCGCATTTGGTTCGCGACAATCAAGTCATACACAAACACCTCAAGAAGTTAGTGATTGAGGGAAGGGTTAACACCAATACCAACGGCCTGGTCACCACATGTGTGGACAATTGCCATGAGTTGACACATCTGGAGATATCTCTGTACAAGAATTACGCCAATGAGGCGATGAATATCGTGGAGAGTATATCCAAATTACAAAGTCTTAAGGCATTGAAACTGTACTTAAATGTCCACCAATTGGACAATAATTTCTGTCATACCGTCCGAAATATCGCCCGAAAGTGTCCCGAAATCCGGTCGCTGGACATGACTGTAGCCGTCGAGAAATACTATGACTTCCGGCGAGTGTTCATTGAATTGGGATATTTCCGAAATCTCCAGAAGTTGTCATTCGATACGACGATATATTATCCGACAGAACTGTTGGACATCAATAATCTTCGAGAACTCAAACGATTGACTCACTTAAAGGTGAGCAGCGATCAGATCGGCGAAGAATTCTTGTCTCAGATGAACGATGTTTTGCCTCAACTCAAGAGTTTGCGAGTCATTATGATGGGAAAGATTACTGATCAGACTATGCGATCATTGGCCCGCTTAAGACATCTGGAAGTACTCGATCTCCAGAAAGACGCATTCGATGAAAACGATGACCTCATGTCTGTAACCGATGCGGGAGTGGAAGCGCTGATCAATGGATGTCATGGTTTGCATACAATTCTTATGCAAAATTCATTGAACATAAGCGAGAATCTGATCCACGCGTTGATCCGAAAAGCGGTCCAAAACCGTGACATTAATTACACGTATCGTATAATTCGTGTGAATTTTGATGAGAAACAGAAACAGTTTCTGAAGGACTGCACCAAAGAGTTGACAAACATTAGGTTTAGGAGTTGGGAAGATGTGACCGATTCATACTATTGTTGATTGTCTTTGAAAACTGGTACCAAATCCAAGACGTTGTCCCAAACTATGATCTATATATATTTGCCTTCCATTTAGACATTCATTTATTATGTTATTATTTTATGTTTAATTAATTCAATTATTGGCGAACACTTCGTAATCCATAGCATATTAATAATTACCATGGTCATGTGGTTCCATAATTGATTATTGTATTTGACCAACTATTAATGTTTTTAAAACATTTTATTATTATTTTGTTTTTAATTATTCAAACATGTATTTTATAATTAGTTAAGTGATTACTTAATTACTTAATAACTGTATCTCATGTGCTATTCTTAATAAAATGATCTCAATTTTTATAACTAATATTACATTCGTTTGGTTTTCAATGATTAACTGTCTCTTCGAGTCTTAACAGTCTTTACATATATATTGAAAATGTGAGCAAAACTTGTGTTACTTTTGTTGTTGTCATTAGTTTTAGTGATAATTAACAGAATATTCTGTTTGTTTTCGCTGTGAATATAGAGGAAAATGAGTCGTTTTATTGGTTTAACAAACGTTTACATCGAATCCAAAAGAATGACCATGGTTAACATTTAGTATGGAAAATGGTAGCCATAATCACCCTCTGGATCAGCTATAATACTATTCACTCATATTGGCATTGAATAGCATTTCATATGGGAGTCATTGACTTAACACAGGAGAGCACTCTATGGACACAAACATGTAATGCAATGCAGTGTTTATGACACGAGTTATGCAACAATTGTTTATATCTTGTGATTAGATAAGACATTAGACATTGTCATCACTTTTGGTGATCATATGATTGCACCACAACTTACAGACAACACTCACCGCAAAGACCAACACATGGACTACAAGAGGGACTCGTTTGGTGACCGCGTGTGCGACGACTTGTGTCAACTCGTACTCAATTGGCTGCCACTCAAAGACAAGGTCCGGATGAGCGGTGTCTCGAAGCAGTTCCAGCGCTGCCTTCAGACCATACGCTCAGAACAGCGATGGCTAGTCATCGGTCATGTGATTCAATTGCAGCTAGCAGATATATACAGCGAGAACTACTGTCCCGGCGGTGATATATGGCTGTCAAATGGCCAGTCGTTGCTGCAGATGAATGTGGTAGACATCGACCAATTGGTACGATATCTGCGAGCGTTTGATGGCCTCCAAGAGTTTCAGATCGGATGTTTGACCAATAATTTAGATCACGTGATGGACGCAGTGGTCGACAATTGCCATCACATCCAACACTTGACTGTCCCGCGGAGTCCATCGCTGGCGGTGTCCACGCGTTTGGCCGACAAATACGGTCAACACTTGCGGTCACTGGAGTTCATCAGAGGACCCGTTGAATACCCGCCGCTGTTGGCCGCGAGTCCGCGACTGTTGTTATTAAGTGGTGTGTATTTCTCGCATTTGGTTCGCGACAATCAAGTCATACACAAACACCTCAAGAAGTTAGTGATTAAGGGAAGGGTTAACGCCAACACCAATGGCCTGTTCGCCACATTTGTGGACAATTGCCATGAGTTGACACGTCTGGAGATATCTCTGTTCAAGAATGACACCAATCAGGCGATGGATATCGTGGAGAGTATATCCAAATTGCAAAGTCTTAAGGCATTGAAACTGCACTTAAATGTCCAGCAATTGGATAACAATTTCTGTCATACCGTCCGAAACATCGCCCGAAAGTGTCCCGAAATCCGGTCGCTGGACATGACTGTAGCCGTCGAGCAATACTATGACTTCCGGCGACTGTTCATCGAATTGGGATATTTCCGAAATCTCCAGAAGTTGTCATTCGATCCGACGAAGAGGTTTCCCACTTATAGTAATGAAGTGCTTGACATCAATAGTCTTCGAGGACTCAAACGCTTGACTCACTTAAAGGTGAGCAGCGATCAGATCGGCGAAGAGTTTTTGTCTCAGATTAACGATGTTTTGCCACAACTCAAGAGTTTGCAAATCATTATGAGTGGAGAGATAACGGATCAAACCATGCAATCGTTAGCCCGCTTAAGACATATAGAATTATTCGATATCCAGAAACAGACATTCAATGGAAACGATGACCTCATGGCTGTGACCGATGAGGGCGTGGAAGCGCTGGTCAATGGATGTCATGGTTTGCATACAATTCTTATGCAAAATTCATTGAACATAAGCGAGAATCTGATCCACGCGTTGATTCAAAAAGCGGTCAAAAACCGTGACATTCATTACACGTATCGTATGATTGGTGTGAATATTGATGTGAAACAGATTGTGATGGACTCCACACAAGACTTGACAAACATTAAGTTTATTGGCTTTTAATATGAGATTATTTGTTAATTTGCTAACTATTTGTATTGCACTGACTGTCAGTTTAAAAATATTGTATTAATTAATTATTTAATTATAATTTAGGTTTTATTATAAAAATTTTATTTATTTTTATTTTTAAATATTTATAGCGAAAGAATTATATGCATGAATTGGGATTCAAGTGTTATGTGTTTTGATGGAAATGAAAAGTTATGTTTGAAATAAATTAAGTTTTAATTGAATATACTTTTAAATTTATTGGTTCGCAAACCTTTTGGTTCAGACCTTATGTTATAACAAAAGTAAAGCAAACGAGTGTCCGATTTGTTCAATGATTTCATTGATTTTTTAATAAATTTAAATATAAATATGTATTTTATTTTGCAATTCACTCATTAGAGGGAATTTATTATAGACAACAAGTATTACACATTTGAAGCATAGATTGGTATTTAAAATTATTAGATTTCAATCGATGACTAACACTATGGGATCAACTGAAATGATCTTCAAGACAAGTGCGGTGTTCAGAGTGAACAACATGACTGAACAGATAATGCATATTCTGGTTGACAGACGGCATTAGTACTGTACTATTAACTCAAAAATCTCAGTGTATCTAAAAATAGGGTATTGACATAATATATGACATTAAAATGCAAATATTTTATAACAATTATGTATACAATGTATATATTTTTGATAAAAAAATTAATAAAAACAAAACTCGTATTTTATTGTCAAGCGATAAGTTTGCGCCAAAATGATTGTCGAGGAATGCAATGGAAGTGTGTATACAATACCGACTAAACACACAAACAGTTGCCTTTGAGTTGTGTTTGACTGCAAACTGAATGGTTGTAAGTGTGCAACTAATATATGCATTTTTAATCACCTTGGCACATTGGAAAGGTATACAAGGTATTTATTCATTTGATTACTTACTGATAATATGTAATAAAATAATCCAAATAATAGACATAACTGTTAACGTGTTTATCATATTTCTAATACAATTAATAATTGAATTGCTCTATATATAAATATATAAAAATATAACATTTATGCTAATTTATTAGACTTAGCTATAGATTTAATATTGCCGGATAAATAGCTGTACAATGAATACAATTTGTGGTATTTTAATCGCCAAATAGTCTATATCTAGAGGTAAAAGTGTTCACATAATGGTTATCAGCATAATTGTAATGGCATTTAAAATACAACTGTATGTTTTGACTCGAGTTACACTCTCTTATATAATATACTGATAATATATGGCATGTGCTATAAACAGGTTTATGTGCACTAAAATACAATTCTAATGTTTGTAAACAGTGTTGGCATTGGAATTATTATCTCATTATACAATCTATACGTCGAAACTATTTCGAGACTAAACTAAAACTAACGCCGATTTCGTATAATATGTCGACAGTATTTCCACATAATTTTAAAAATGACCATAATATGACCATGCTGCATTACGCAATACTATGTATGAATTGCGCAAATGGCAAAAGGGGTGGAGGGGACTGATAGGTTCAATAGGTAGATTAGGTCATACATGTATATTATAGCACACAATCCATCTTCAAATAACATTATCTCTTATCCGTCGCTCCAGTAGTGGTGTAGCGCTCGGGTGTATGGTATGGATGGCCACCAGTGCTGTCACTGCCATTGCCATACACTTGTGCTGTGCTCTCTCTGCTATCTGTGCGGCTATTTTACCCTAACGTTTAATATGTCGTGAAATTTGTGTGTTTATGACTTGTAATGATATAAACACACAATTATTACACAAAACATTTGCTATTCATTAATATTTATTATTAAATTGTCTTTAATATTGAATTTTAAGAAAACGATACAAATGTTTATTAAATTATTAGATTCACATAAATGTTAATTAAATGAAATGTTATAAATGGATAAATGATTTTAATAAACATATGATTAAACTCGAGGAATATATGTATAAGACATCGCGTGAATCTTCTTGCCATTGAACTCACTCTTCAGCACATTGTTTAATACAGCGATCAGTTTGTCATTATTGCCCACAACTTTATACCACTCTTTCTCCAGACATTTATTCAGATTTGTCTTAATATAATCGGCGCTCTTCGCCACCAACTCTTCGTTGCCGTATCTCTCCATTACTTCCAACACTTCAAAAGCATTCTTAGGATTTATTCGCAGATAATAATAATTTTCACAAATATTCTTGAGATCAGTGACCATATACTTGTCGGCGATGTAATGCATGTCTTCCACTATGTCTTCTAATTTGTCTGTTTCTCCGCAACACAAGAATCGCAGGAATTCCTCGAAGACGTTGGCGTCGATGTCATCGATGAGTACATCACTGGATGTCTTCTCAGACATATCAGTGGTAAACATCTTCTCAAACACTTCCGACCGATCGCTGAGTAGGGCTTTGGACGCCAAGAACTCCTTCCCTTTGACCACAAGTCGACAGTCGTTGAGGTCTTTGCGGTCCAAACTGTCGGCAGAGAGTCGTCTCCTTTTGGGTCCATCGATGGTCTTATAGCCAGTGATGTCGACAACAAGAGTGAGTGTATTGTTCGGCAAATAAGTGTGCATTTGATCCAAGAGTTGCGAGTATTTCGCAAACTTCCTGCGCCTGAAAGACAACCCACTGTTCACTCGCTTAATGTCGACCACTCTTTCGTTCAATGGCTGGCCATCGATGTCGCGGATGTATGTCTTGTAGCGGACATCGATTGTCTCGCTTTGGTTCTGATATAATGTGAACGAAAGGCCGACATATTTATGGCCATCGATGTTAACCACAGACACAACTGTCACTTTGCACTCATTGGATCCGATGGTGATCTTATCGCTGTCCACCCGATAGGCTTTGTTCACGTCTTGTGCCGATTGGATGAAGTCATGGATACTGAACACCACTTTTGACTTATATATCACTTGATTTGATCCCATCTTTTGCTGCGAAACAAAACACTTGTTGTGGTCTTTAAAGGGTCTAAAATTTCAATGATTCAATACTTGCAGTGAATTACGTCTTATATCTAATACTCCCCTAAACTTCGCACACAATGTGTTTCAATGCAATCGTTAACACAGTATTCAAAGCCATTCAACACATCATTGATTGTCATTAAATTATTAGAAATAACTTTGTTTTTGTAAAGTTTGTCAAAAAATTAAATTACAGTTATTTTTGTGTAAAAGTATTAAAAATGTTTTATTTAATTGTTTTTTATTTTGAGGCAAACAATGATTTGATGGACGGCTGAAGAACTGGAAGAATGGCATCGATTTCATAATGAATAACATTTTAAATAACGACTCTCTCTCTCTCTCTCTTTCTTTCTTTCTGTCATTCTCTGGCATACAATAGATATTAATTTTCAAGAAATACAATTGTTTAGCAAATTATACATAAAATAATATTTAAAATCATATAAATGTTAAAAATGTTAATAAAGGAAATGAAAATTTAACTTTAAATAAAATACTGATTATTAAACACAATGTTTAGATTCAAGGCATATAAGAATAGGACATGATTTCAGTCTTTTTGACATTGGATTCATTCTTCAGGCCATCGATTAGTTTAGCGATAAGAAGACAATCATTGCCGAGGAGTTTAGGCCATTCAGTCTCCAGACATTGATTCCAATGTTCCTTAATATATGCAATAGTCTTCGTCACCAACTCTTCATTCCTGTGTTTATCCAATACTTTCAATATATTCAACGCATTCTTCGGAGTTATGGAGAGATATAATAAATTGGCGCAAATTGTCTTCAAATGGGAGACCATATATTTGTCGGCGACGTATAGCAAGTCCTCAACCATTGAATACATTTTCTCTGAAACACCGAAATAGAAATATCGGAGAAATTCCTCGAAGACGTCGGCGTCGATGTCGTCGATTACCACATCATTGGATGTCTTCTCAGACATAGGAGTTGTAAACATTTGATGAAACACTTCCGAGTGATCGCTGAGTATAGCTTTAGAGGCGAAGAACTCCTTTCCTTTAACAACGAGACGACAGTCGTTGAGGTTTTTGTCATTAAAACTGTTGCCAAAGAGTCGTCTCTTTTTCAGTCCATTCGTGGGCTCGAAGACAGTGATATCGTAGACAATAGTTAGCGTATTATTGGGCAGATATTTGTCTGATTGATCCAATAGTTGCGAAGACGTGACAAATTGACCGAATCCATGGCGTTCATCCGCTACATATTCGTGTCGTTCCTTTAAGTGTTGGGCAAATGGGTTGCCATCGCTGTCACGGATGTAGCCCTTGTACTCGACATCGATGGCGTGAACGCAATCATTCATAAGTAGAAAATCAAAGTCATTGTTTCCACGCAAGTCAATAACGAAATGCCATTTACTGGATTCAATGGAAACCCATTCACTCATCAACTTATTTTCGGAGATGTTTTTCATAAAGTCATTGATAGTAAACACCACTCTTGTCTTGTAATTCACTTCAGTTGATCCCATTGTTTGCTGTGAAAAAAAGTAATGTTGTATTTAAAGGGATTTACTCTTAATTCACATTCAATGAATACAATGTTGACATACAGTGTCTGTGGGACTGATCCAGAAGACTGATGATGACTATCGGTTAGCGGCACGCGTTTGGGATCAACAGCTATATCCTTAAGACACGAATCAAACAAACGACAAAAAACACAACATTAATATCAAGAGCTGATCCAAAAACTGCACCCTTTGTCTCAAACCATAGATACAGACCTGGAATAGAGTGGCGGCGAAGAGTGTAGTGATGGCCACAAACAGTGCCTTAAATGAGTTGGACTTTCGCTTTGAGCCGAAACACGAAGAATAGGAGACAATAGGCGGCGAAGAATTGGTGGACAATTCAAGTGACAGCACGTGTCGTGCGATTGAATGTATGTTAAAAATGACAAAAAAGTTGACAACACTTTTGCAATGAATTGACAAAAGTTTTTGTGAATGCAATCATTGAATGCATTGCAAGACTGAGCCCTCTATCGCGTGAATGAGTGCTAATCACGTGATTTCAATGCACTGTTTGTTTACGTAAACATTGAATTAGTGGTGAGTTTTGAATGAAATACACGTTTTTGTCACAACTTTTTGGGATCACTTTTGTTGCCGTGTCTTAAGACTCGATGGAATCGATTGGCGGACAACGACTGGAGGCCGAGGAATGGATACCATTATCGATAACACATGTGTTATATCCCAAGGGTTTGTTGACATTTCATTGTCTTTCATTGTTTACCTCTGAGATCAATATAATTACCTCTCATTACCACATCTGATCCACTCATC
>CAJPIZ010003533.1:0-11598 GCA_905368565.1 Medioppia subpectinata
TCGGGAAAAATCGGGAAAATAAAACTTATATATTTTAAGGTTATTATGACCCCTAAAGCTATAACCTATAGTTTATAACCAATGACCTGTAGAATGTACCCACGGGTACTGTACCCAAGCCTTCCAGGTATTTATTTGATTAACATTATTTAGTAGTGATAAAGTATTACCTATTGTAGTGGCAGGAATTAGTATATCATTTAAAATTAATAATATATTTTTATTTTATATTTTGCTATTAATTAATCATATTTAAATACGTTTTAAATGGCTAACAACCATTTTCATCATAATATTTGGCTATATTGTTAATAAAAATATATTAAATAATACTTATATCACATATTTAAAAATTTATAGTCATATTTGAGTGCATATTTGACCATTTTTAGTGCATTTTATATTACATATTTTACTGCTTATAAATGCATATATTTCTATGCTTTAATAATCATTGTACGTAATGGTGACGCAGGAGATGTGAATTCGATGTAGAATTTGACTTTGATTTTGACTTAAAAATTGAAAATATTCTATCATGAATATTTTTCGTGTTAGTCAAGATTTAACATTTTAAAGTCTAATGATTTTAATACGATAGATGCAATTTTAAATCTGATTTAATAGACTTAAACAACGTTAAAATCTACAGCGAATTCATATATCATATCAATATATTTAATCAATTTAAAGTTTTTGACAAAAATATTTCTAAGTCGAATAACTCGACAATTATTCAAGATGGATATTTACAAATGCTATTTTCGAACTCAGCGTCTAATTCTACATAAGATTATAGTGTCTTTAGAAGACAGCTCTAAATGTCTATTACAGAGTAATTATAATTATTGTACGTAATGGTGACATAGGAGACGACAGAGACGTCAGATGCAATTGCATTGTGTTGTATTGTGTTCCCCCACGTTTGGCCCCCAAAACGCGAACGCTAAAATACTGAATGGTGATGAATGCAAATAACGGTAATATAGAGCCCATTGAAAGCCCATTGAAAGCCCATTGAAAGCCCATTGAAAGCCCATTGAATGCAATCACGTTTGTTAGCGAAGACAGCGTTTAAGGTCTGTATTATAATTAGTGTAGCCATCGATTAGAGCACATGTTTTATGCCATATATTTGTTGAACATTCAGTCTATTTAGTGATATCTTAAGTCCGAGAGAGCGAGAGATTATTACAAATCGTTTGATTGCTTGAGTGTAGAGATGTTTTCCCAATACCTGTCGCGCCGACAACCGGTGCCCTCAAAGAGCACACCGGCGAGGGATAGGTCGCCACTACGAGAGCAGCAAAGCCACGGGTCGGCTATACCGGCCACAAATAGGGCGACATTAGATACGGAACCAATGGTAAGCGCAACAGAATCTGAGCTCTGGAAGCAAACGCAGGCCTTAGCGCTGGAGAGAGAGCAGCGATTGGTATCGGAGCGCAAATTCGGGGCCATAATACGCGATTTGACCACTAAAGTGGATGAGACCGGTAAACAATTGGCCGCTGAGCGCCACCTTTGCCAACAACGGGCGCAATACATCCGGACGTTGGCCGCCAAGAGAGACAAGGCGTGCGCCGACAGGTCTGATATTAACGCCAAACTGGTGGCCGCCGACAGGTCTAGGGATGTGTTTGAGCACAAGTATAACGAGCTGAAGAGGACGGCCGACAACGAGTTGGATAATGAGCGCAAACGTGCCGAACATCTCGCGCAACAGATGGTGGCCCTCGCCGTCGAGAAAGACAATGCATTAAAGGCTGTGCGCAATGAATATAACGTCAAACTCGTGGCCGCGGAGACCGCTAGGGCTCAGCTCCAGGATATGTACAGAACATCTGTCGACAAGTATAATGAGCTGAAGGTTAGCTCCGGCGGGGAACTGATGGCCAGTCGCCAGCGCGTGGCCCAACTCGAGGCCCAACAGAAGCCGATGGATACTGAGTTCGCGGCACTCATGCGACGGAAGAAACACTATAAGGAAGAGTCGGAAATGTGTGTAAGTATCGCATCGTTAAGACTATTATCATTACAAACTGAATGAGTGGTCAATTAAACTGTGTTTTAATGTATTTTAATCTATTTTAATCATGTGTTTTGATTACACCTCCAGAAAGCGCTACTTAATCGACTGAAGTATGTCCTCAAACAACGACACAATTGGCACTTATATACTGACAATCGTATGGCGAAAGCCGTCCAACACAACGGCCAGGCAATGATCGACGCGATCGAGTCGGCGGTGTTGGAGGTGTTGGCCCACAAGCGTCAGGACTGGCGCGCAGAGAGCGAAGTGATCGCCGCCGACGGCTCGCGACAAAAGTGCGCTCAGAATGAGATCATCGATCGCAACGCCGACCGTATGCTCGCAAAGCCGGGCCAAAAAAGTATGTATTTTTTAAACCACATTTCACTATAGAAATTGTTGATTATAGGACAACACCCTCTACCCCCTCCCAACCCCCACCTTATTATTATACTATATTAACTATGTTTTATTTTTTTGTGCCAGTCCTGTGCCCGCAGTGTCCAAAATCATATGCCTTTAATAGTTGGCATTGTCTGGCAAAACACGTGGCCGCCCGACACCCGTTCCCAACACAGGCCACCACTGGCCTACCCATCGATACCAGCGCTTCCACCTCTTCGTCGGTTGTGTCCAACACTTATGGCTCAACTCCCGGTCCGTCGACCCGATCGCAGACCTTTAATACTTATCAATGAATTAAATCACATAAAGTTAAGTGTTGTTTGAATTTGGGAATGGATTGACGTTAAGGCAGAAAAACAATGAAAATTAATTACCATTTTATTCGACAATTGTTTGATTGATAGACAAATATTTTTGCATTCAATGCTTCACATAAAACACTATTGATTTGATTTATAAAACAAACATTTCTTTATCTATTATTTCACAAAAACTCTTCATTTTAAACAACGAAACACTTAATTTTTAGCACATTTTTAATCGCAAATAATTTTATAAATTGTAATACAAAATCACTAAAAAGTTAAATCATTTTAAAATAAAACATATTATATAAAAATACACTACACTATAGAATCTATAGTATAGATCAAAACCTTTCTGTATTTTGTTAAACTTTATGCTACAAAACATTTTCCTTTTATCGTTTCTGTATTTTTTATAAATATATTAAAATTATTATTAAAAATAATTGTGTTTTAATTGTTGTTTGAGTTTTGATCTCAAATATTTGCGTCAAATTCAATGCTTTAAATGCAAACATTTGTATTATTTTATTCTTATTTTTTCAATTAATTAATTGTTTAATTGGCGGACGTTTTCCCTCAGAGTTAGTGTTAATGAGTGAATCGTTGATTAAATGCAAACAATTAACACATTTAACATTCATGTGAATCGGTTGTGAGACTAATGACACTTTTTACGCAAATATTGCCAATAATTTACTAAAATTGAAATTTTTGTGCATTCGTTGTAAGAATTTCACAGCAAATATATTGAATTCGTTGTCATCATTGTATAAAATACAGACCATTAGACTCTATGGCGACGAAAACTACTCCGAAGTGAATGTCAAACCTCTCAACGATTGGAAATCACCAAAAATTATTAGCGTTTATATTAATCACAAAAATATATTTATTGAAAACTAATTGCAATATTTATTTTAATAGTAAATTGTAATAAATTTTATGAATAGTTAGCATTCATTTATTGTATTAGATTTAAAGCTTTTTTACAAAACTTTTGTATAGAAAATTATCTCAGTTTATAATGAATTTGTCACAAATTACAAAAAAAACTAATTTTTATTGACAAATATTGACAACAATTTACCAAAACTTCAATACTTTTATTTTAATGGCAATAATGTGTTGAATAAAAGTGATGACAACTATTCAGAGACCGAATCTATTGACAAATGGTAGCGAAAACTTCACACAAACTGTTCCCAAGAATTTCAATATTAATTGATAATTAATTGAGATAATGATAATTGATAAATATAATTGAGAATTAATAAAACATTCAATTATTTATACATTTATACCTTTCATTTTTATCATAATGTAATTTAAATTTAAATTTATGAATTTTATTTTTATAACCGACGATAATATTTGTGAGAATTATATTTTTGTAATTAATTATAAGATTTAATTATGTTTTAAAGTCAACCAATTTATTTATATATTTGTAAAATGCAATTATTGTTTAACACACAATTGATTAATATTTTGATAATTAAAACAATCAAAAAGTTTTTAATAAACAAATTAATGTCTAAAAATTAGATTGTGAAGTTTTATTTAACATTAATATTAAAATACCGTACATTTCAAGTGTTTTTAGTTATAATTAGTATTAAAAATAGGGTCCAAAAGAGGGCGACATTTGTCTCATGACTATTGAATCACTGATTAATAGAGTATTGTTTGCATTGAATTCAATGTGTTTTTGAGTTGCGATTAAATCAACGCTTATTTTGCGTGCATTTGATATTCAATGAGTAGTGAATTCAGTGTTGACTCGAATGGTGTGAACCAAGTGTTGGACAATCGATATGAAGGGTAACGACGAGTCGATGGCCACCGAAGACAACGACAGCCAAACCACACATCAAATCAATCAAATGTTACGACAATTGAAAGCAATCAACACTTTGTGCCAAAAGTTACGCACATTTCAGTCTATTTTCAATACAAATTCTAATGTTTTGTTTGAATCGTTTGATTGTGAAAATGATTTGAATTTAAATATCAATCAAACTATTATTGATTGCAATTCATTGAAAATCAGTGAAACTTTGCGTTTAAATCACGAAACTATTAATAATAAGAAATTCCACTGTTTTTGGCCTAAATGTGATTATAAGACAAAAGATAAAAGAGATTTAAATAGACATCAATTAATTCATTCAAATATAAGACAATTTAAATGTGATTTCAATGATTGTAATCAAAGCTTTAAACGGAAATCATATTTAATTCAACACAAAAAATGCGTTCATTTGAAAGAAAAATCATTCAAATGTAATGAAGAAAACTGTGGCAAAAGTTTTGGTTACAAATCAGCTCTCAGTCAACATAAACGCATACATTCGGGAGAAAAACCACATGTTTGCGATTTCAATAGTTGTAACAAATGTTTTACAACACATTCACAATTAAATCGCCACAAAAATAGTGTTCATTTGAATATAAGATTTGTTTGTGGTTTCAATGGCTGTAAACAAAGTTTTGACTCAAAGACATATTTATATCGACACAAAAGTTGTGTTCATTTGAACGAAAAGCCATTCAAATGTAATGAAGAAAATTGTGGCCAAAGTTTTGGTGTTATATCACATCTCAATCGACATAAAAGTACACATTCGGGAGAAAAACTATTCAAATGTGATTTCACTGATTGTAATATAAGTTTTGCGCAAAAATATAATTTATTTCAACACAAAAAATGCGTTCATTTGAATGAAAAGCCATTTAAATGTAATGAAGAAAATTGTGGCCAAAGTTTTGGTCACAAATCAACTCTCATTCAACACAAACGCAGACATTCGGGAGAAAAACCAGTGAAATGTCATTTCAACGGTTGTAACGAAAGTTTTACAACAAATGTACAATTAAAACGACACATAAATAGTTTTCATTTGAATATAAGATTTGTTTGTGATTTCAATGGCTGTAAACAAAGTTTTAAATTAAATCACAGTTTAATTCGACACAAAAAAGACATCCATTTAAAGGAAAAGCCATTCAATTGCGATGAAGAAAATTGTGGTAAAAAATTTACACGAAAAGAGAATCTCGTTCAACACAAACGCATCCATTCGGGAGAAAAACCATTTAACTGTAATTTCACTGATTGTCGAAAAAGTTTTAGACAAAAAAGTGATTTATTTCAACACAAAAAACGTATTCATTTGACAGATAAATAACTTTCAAAATTGTTATTTTTAATTTTAATTACAAAATGCATTAATTATTTTGTAATTAATATTTGAGTCCAATATTTTACAAAACAATTATATTATAATTTATATAATTAGAGGGCATTAATAGTTCATAAAAACAAATCAATGTTCACTAACATAAGCCCTTTTAATTCGTGTATTGTTCACAAACTGTGTCTTAAATTATGTTTTATAAAGTGATGACAACTCTTCAGACACCGACTCTCCGGACAGTTAGACTCTTAACCACTCAATGGTTGCGAAGACTTCAAACAAACTGTTCCCAAGAATTTCACGTTTAATTCATTGACTTTATTCTTATAATTATTTCATTTGTAATTGATTTCAATTTCTGACAAATAATACAAATGTTATAAAATGGCTTTAATTTTGCATTTTTATGCCATTTATAAACTTAATTATTTTTATATTTATTTACTGATTATAAATGATTATAATTTTTGACTCAACTACTAATTTGTGATTTAATTATTTAATTCAATTGTTTTGATTCAATACTTTGTAAAATTTCATAATTATCTAAACTTTTATTGATTACTATTTAATAAATTATAAATTTGTCAAAATTTTTATTCAATAATTTAATGTTTGAAAAGTGATTTGATTTGTGTTATTAATAATAAAAGTTTTATTTGAGTTATAATTAGTGTTACAAATAGTGTCCAAAAGAGGGCGACATTTGTTTCATTACTATTGAACACATGTTTGGTTTTTGTTGTGAAAAATTATAACAAATAAACATTTCATTTGATTTACTATTGATTTGACATAATTATTATTTAATTAAATGTTTTAATTATTATTAATATTTAGTGCTTTATAAAAGTGTATGAAATCTATGGAAACGTGTTTTAAATACTGTATTCTTTGAAAACGTATTGTAAAATAATATTGTGTTTCAATTGAGACTAAAACACGTGTTTTAAATGCAAGTATTAGTTATTGAGTTAATTATAATTGTATCACAATTTATACCATATATTAACATAATATCCATTTTTATTATAGCACTAGAAGTTAACTATTGTCTCATCAGAAGTGGAAGAATAACCACAAGAAGTGATTGAGTGTTGAATACAAACAACAATTGATTGAATAATAATGAATGAAATGAAGAGAAGAAGAGTTGGTCTCAGAAGTGACACAAAAAGGAGACAATCGATTGACAAATTCGGTGATGATTTGTGTCAACTATTGTTGTCTTATCTGTCACTCGAAGAGCGGTTCCGATACGAAGAGGTGTCCAAACAGTGGCAGAGAGTTATATATGAGACACAAACTGTGTTTATATTAGACAAGGAATTGGGAAGAAAACTGAACCGCAAATCAATTAAATTAATACATAAAAAGTGTAAAAATATTGACACAATTTGGACCAAAGATATACATTATATGGTCTTAAGTACTGTAACTAATCGGAAAGTATTTGAAACATGGATTAAAGAGTCGACAGAATTTAAGACAATATTAACAATATTTTTCTCACTGTTTGGCAAACAATTGAAATGCATCTCAATCTCCAGCCGTAGGCTTTCCAACACAGCATTTGTTACAAAGCATTTTCATTTGTGTCCAAATGTGAACACTTTGACAATTGACCGCTTTATCGATTCATTGTCTGTATTGAGTGGTAATGCAAACGAGTGTTTGTTTAACAAATTACACAAATTTAGTATTAATTTCAAAGATAAAGAAATTGCTATTTTCCACACATTTTGTCACAACAATAGCCGCACTTTGAGATCAATTTCAATAGGCATTGATGTTTGCTCTGAGAAATCAATGGCTATATTAATAAAATGTTTGTCACAAATGACACAATTAATTGATCTCGATATTAGTGTTAATAAACTGCCAGATAGTAAACCGACGGATCTATTAAAACAATTGGCCACAAATTGCCCGAAACTAATAGGACTATCATTTTCCACACCAGCCTATCATCCAAACGAGTCTTTAAGTCAAATAATGGTTACAATTAATGATAACTTCAATCAATTGAAACGTTTGCAAATCAGAGGAGATTTTATCGAAGAATCTAATATAACGAGTGGTTTATTGAATAAATGCAAACAATTAACGCATTTAACGCTTAAAATACATTCTTATCATATAATAAATGATAAGTTTTTCACAAATATTGCAATTAATTTCCCGAAACTTCAATATTTGTCCATTGATTGTAAGAAAATGACAGCAAATATATTGAATTCGTTGTCATTATTGCCTAAAATACAGACCATTAGACTCTATGGCGTCAAAGACTACACCGAATCGAATCTCAAACCTCTCAACGATTGGAAATCAGCGAAAATTATTGACATTTATATTAACCACAAAAATATATTGAATAAAAGTGAAGACAACTCTTCAGACACAGACTCTTCGGACACCGATTGAGTCGTTAGACTCTTAACCACTCAATGGTTGCGAAGACTTCACACAAACGGTTCCCAAGAATTTCAAATGAATGTCATTTTGTAAAACAAATTATTCTTATTTTTTGTATTTTTAATTACTTTTAATTCACTACAAGTCATACAATTGTATAACAAAACTGGATTTTATTTTTAATATTTAGACTTATTTTAAAATCATTTTAGAAATAATTATTGATTTTATAACAAATAAACATTTCATTTGATTTACTATTAATTTAAATGTGATTTTAAGTATTTATTATTTAATTAAATGTTTTAATTATTATTAGTATTTTGAGTGTTTTATAAAAGTGAATGAAATCTATGAAAACAAATAATAAATAATTAAAATATATTTCCCTAAAATTTAATTAATTCAAATGTTTTATTTAGAAATATAATTTATTACAACTATTAGATTAACTTTAGATAAAGATTAGTGAGGGTATCATAAGACTGGGCACATGTATGTGAACACCTGTGCCAACACAACCCATACTTAATTCCTTTGAAAGTCACCTGAAAATAATCATTAGATTTATATTTGTTTTATTTAAACAACACTTTTATCTGTCAATTGATAACTGTAAACACTTAATCCTTATATTTGTTGCATATTTTTGGTCATAAATACAGAGATTTTAAACATAAAACTCATTGGATGTCTGACCAGAGCTGAGAACAGGTCTCATAAAGAAGTCTTTAATATTTGACATATAATTCAGTTAAACGCTTGTTTTGATTGAGTATTGATTTAATTGTGTATTAATTGTTGATTTAGCCTTAGATTTGATTTGAGTTTTGGTCTCAAATATAGGCATAAATTGTGTGAAATATAAATATTATTTGAATGACAAGTGATTTACTATTGAATGCATTACTTATTCATTAAAAGTCTATTCATATTGTCATCACTTCTTCACATCCAATGAAGAGTTAATTAATTGATTGAATAATAATGAATGAAATGAAGAGAAGAAGAGTTGGTCTCAGAAGTGACACAAATAGAGTCCGAAGAGAGACACAAATGAGACAATCAATGGACAGATTTGGTGATGATTTGTGTCAACTATTGTTGTCTTATTTGCCGATCAAAGAGCGGTTCCGATACGAAGAGGTGTCCAAACAGTGGCAGAGAGTTATATATGAGACACAAACTGTGTTTACAATAGACAATACATTGAACTGCAATCAACTGAACCGCAATTCAATTGAATTAATACACAAAAAGTGTAAAAATATTAAAACACTTAAATTAAAAAATATATTTTATCGCAGAGTCTGTGGATGGAGTAAAATGAAGGTCTGGATTGGTTTTAGTGGAGTATTATATGATTTTTTTGATATATTTGGCAAACAATTGAAATGCATTTCAATCAACTATTACTGCAGTTTCAACGAAGAGCTCATTACACAAAATCTACATTTGTGTCCAAATATGACAGAAATTAACTATTTTTTGAATTCATTCTCTGTATTGAGTGGTAATAGAAATGAGATATTGTTTCGCAAATTACAAGAAGTCTGCTTTGATTACAACAATGAAAACAGCGATCAGTTCCGGGAATTTGTGCGAAATTATAGCAAACAATTGAAATCAGTTTCAGTGAAACTCTCCAAAGACTGTACACCGGATTCAATACTAATCAATGGTTTGTCACAAATGAAACAATTACTTCATCTCAACCTTCTTTGTGACTCCAATGAGATATCTTGCGATCAATTGAAACAATTATCTCTCAATTGTCCGAAACTCAAGAGTTTAGAGTTTAGTTTGGATTCCGAATCAAATGAATATTACACTCAAATTATTCAAACAATTAATAATTATTTCAATCATTTAAAGCGTTTAGGAATTTGCGGAAAATTTCCTGAAGAGTGTGTAATAATGAGTGAAACGTTAAATAAATGCAAACAATTAACACATTTAACGATCGGTCGTAAGATATATTACTATCGGATAATAAACGACAAGTTTTTCACAAATATTGCCAATAATTTCCCAAAACTTCAATATTTATCCATTACTTACAACAAAATCACAGCAAATATATTGAATTCGTTGTCATTATTGCCTAAAATACAGACCATTAGACTCTATGGCCGCGAAGACTACACCGAAACGGATGTCAAACCTCTTAACGATTGGAAATCACCAAAAATTATTGGCGTTTATATTAATCGCAAAAATATATTTGACAAAAATGATGGCAACTCTTCGGAAACTGACTTTTCAGACGACGATTATTGAGATTCATAACCACTCGATGGCAGACAAGACTTCACACAAACGGTTCCCAAGAATTTCAAATGAATGGCATTTTGTAAAACAAATGATTCTTATTTTTTGTATTTTTGATTACTTTTAATTCACTACAAGTCATACAATTGTATAACAAAATTGGATTTTATTTAGTTTTTATTTTTATAGATTAAACAAATGCCGATTTAATAAATTAGATGATTGTTATTATCGTAAAAATAAATCGCTTTTTATTATAGACTTAATTAATGATAATATTATAATTAATGCATTACTTTGTTTGTAATTATTTGTATAATTTGTGAGTATTGTTAGCGAAGACTAAACACAATCGGTTCACAAGAATTTCATTTTAAATTCATTTACTTTTTTATGATTATTTCATTTGTAATTGTTTTTAATACATACAAATACTACAAATATTCTAACAAAATGACTTTTAATTTACATGTTTAAGTTATTTATACACATTTTTACGTTAATCATTTAATAAATTATGAATTTGTGAGTTGTATTCAATAATTTAATGTTTGAAAAGTAATTTGATTTGAATGAATGAAAGTTTTATTTGACTTATAATTAGTGTTGAAAATAGTGTCCAAAAGAGGGCGACATTTGTGTCATAACTACTGAATGAGTGATGAATGCAATGTTTATAATCACGTGATTCTCACGTTTGCAATCATTTCCGTTGTCTTTCAATTCAATCAATGCTTTTTTTTGTCAACAATTTATCACTTGTTTTAACATTACTTTCATTTCAATCACTATTTTATTAATCAATGTTTGAAACAGTGTTTCATATAATTGTGTTTTAATTGTTGATTGAGTTTTGGTGTCAAATATAGGCATAAATTGTGTGAAATGTAAGTATTATTTGAATGACAAGTGATTTACTATTGAATGCATTACTTATTCATATTGTCATCACTTTAGGGATCAGTTG
>CAJPIZ010003534.1:0-5000 GCA_905368565.1 Medioppia subpectinata
ACATTCACTGATGCTTACGGTTATATAAATACAATGTGTATATAAAAATACCGTATCATAAACTCACTCACTCTTCTCCCTCTCTCTCTCTCTCTCTCTAAGTATCTCAACAAAAACATTTGATAAAAATCTTATATACAAAACCTAAACCATTCATTCAATGCTAACATTTTAAGTCATTTTACATAATATTCACTACATTTATAACACATAGAAATGAATGTCTGTCTTAACACCAGAATTACTGTTCATTATTATTATATCTAAATTCATGAACACATTTCATTCATTGCATACCATTTATTAATGTTGTATATTATATATACGTACAACTCGTTACACATTAAATATTTAACACCAGAATAATCATAAAATTAACTTTTATTGTTAATGTTATGCTATCATTAATATAGTTTAATACAGTATATGTATAGTGAATATGCATTATCACATAATGAACGTGATGATAAGATTTATGCATATAAATCATGTTTAAGTTAAGATTTTAACTAAATTCAAACAATACATAAATGTTTATTCAATATATGTTTGCAATAAATATATAACTTTATCATGTTTATGATAAACTAGTCAATGTAATTAATCTTTGTAAATTTATATAGCAAATTATCTTGTTGGATAAAATTAAAATATAGCTTTAATGTGTTTGACAATTTAGTTGTTAGATAATGTTTTAAATAAAACAGTGATCTTGATTATAAAATGGTTTAAATAATATTGCTATTATTTTTTAATAAATGTTTAAGTCATACGAAATGTATTGAATAACTTATTATATGATATATTGATGTAATTAATAGTGTGATCGCGTGTTTACCATATAATTGTGTTATAAATATGTGATCCACAAGTGTCGAGAGTATCCATAATAAGACATTTATAACATATACGAGAAAGAGTTGATATAATATTTGCCAAACACTCAAAACAAAGGCGAAAACATCTTACAACTTATACACATTAATAATATTCTGGCCAAACATGTGATTGACTTTTATGTTTATTTGTTTTTGTAATTAAGATACAATTTAATAAGGCAATTTTGCAATTTAATAATCATGATCTGTTGATAATAATTAATAGTAATTTTTATCAATGTATGTTGAATAATGAATATAATACAGGGTTCTTATGATATTTCTATTGATTGATGATTGAATAGTAAATCATAATATGATAAATTTTAACATATTATGTTCAAATTTGAGCCCAAGTTATAATTGTAACTCTCTCTCTCTCTCTCTCTCTCTTTCTCGTATATGTTATAAATGTCTTATTATGGATACTCTCGACACTTGTGGATCACATATTTATAACACAATTATATGGTAAACACGCGATCAAAGATGTTTTCGCCTTTGTTTTGAGTGTTTGGCAAATATTATATCAACTCTTTCTCTCTCTCTCTCTTTCTTTCTTTCTTTCTCTCTCTCTCACACACATCCATTCACGTAAAATGAAATATATTGGCATATTTATTGCACACAAAATCAAGCCATCAATAAATATTAAACATGTTATATCTCATACACAGAATATTTTGTACATAGCGTGACCAACTCATAATTTTTGGAAACAGGACATTTTACTATATTTGACAATAAAATAAAGGACAAATATAGGACACACGTTTTTATTGATTATTTAATTAACAATAATCTACTGTTACATTTTTACACTGTTATTTATTTAAATTTATTTTTTGTGATACAGAATCAAGCAAATTCTTATTGTTTAAACATACATTTTGAATTAATTGCAATCCGTATTAAAATAAGTTACAATACAAAAAATGCTAATCTTGTGGGTTAATGTTGGGTATATGGTTGTGCTATGTCTAAGGGTAATGCTTATTTGCAGGGATTCTCACGTTAAAATGTAATAGTAAATAATCTGTACTGTATGAGTTATAAATATAGCAATTTATAGACAGATTCATATTTGATAGCATTAGTCATGCTATAACTAAAGTATAACCTCACTATACAAAAGTGGCCCTACAGTGGCCCCTGCGCGTTTTCATGCTTATTTGNTTCATATTTGATAGCATTAGTCATGCTATAACTAAAGTATAACCTCACTATACAAAAGTGGCCCTACAGTGGCCCCTGCGCGTTTTCATGCTTATTTGTTAATTATTCAGTTTTATTAATTTAATACCAGCATTTTCTAAGACCAGCGTTTCAAAAGAACTAGCGTTTATGACACTTTGATATAATTTTTACAAAATTGGATTATCTCCTAAAGTTAAAAAGTTATTGACAAAACAGCATGTAAAGATTTTATATTGATTGTCACATTATTTCTATACTGTATATATACAAAAGGAGTTTAATTTATTCAAATAATTGTCCTCTATTTTGTATTTTGTTTAATTATTCAATAATTTGTAAAATATATTTAAAATTTTTATTAACATTTTTAAAAATTAAGCTAAATTGGGAAAACTAAAAAAATTGTTTTAACTTTTATGAAAAATTTAAATAGGACATTCAATAGTCCTATTTAACCCCTACATAGGACACTAACCGAACAGCTCAAATATAGGACTGTCCTTTGTAATATAGGACGGTTGGTCACGCTATTTGTACACCAAATATTAATGGCAACGAATATGCTATACAATGAATATTTCCGTCAATTATTGGCCATTCATTTTGTTTATTAGAATATATATATTCGCATATCATATGGTATTTATAGTACAGTATATATTGTGTAATGAAATGTTTATGCAATTTATATAACGACTACAAGTGAGGACAAAATCGACACTATTATTATGATTATCTCCAGAATTGGTTTCCCTTTTACTGCAAACACCAGAATATTCTGCCATTAATTTTGATTCATAAGCAAAAGGAATTTATATGTAGTTTGTGTTTCCCAACAGAATATTCCGTTAAATTGGTTGCGAAAATGTAGTGACTATTTATTTATTTAATTTTACGCACATAAGTGCTTATGGCGTCAAATGGTTTTAACAATTGAATTAATTTATATTTAATTTAATTTATGTTTTGGGCAAAAATACTTTATTAATAAATTGTGACATTTTTATAGATTTTTTTAGTTGTTTTGTTTTTGTTTTGATTTCACAAGTGTCGGCTCACTCTCGCTGTAAGTGAAGGCAAAATATGTCAAAACATTTTATATAAGAGTTTTATTTCTATTTTATTTTATATATTTTTCTAAATAGAGTTTCCATTGAAAATAAAAATGAAATCTAATATAAAAAATCAATCAAAAAGTATTGATAAATGTATTTATAATATATATATTTTGGGGCAAAACTTTTTTATCAAATAATCTTTGGTTATAACACTCTTACTATCGATAAGAATATATGACATGAAATCATATGAAATAACTTATATTAGAAAATCACTAAAAATAGCAAAAAGGTTAGATTTAGAGATGTTTATTTTTACTTTTATAACGTTATAAACAAAAATTATTAAATTATTAACTAAATTATAATTAAACCTATTTCTCTTTTGTAATTGTAAATAATATAGATATTATTTAAAATAGTTAAATCATTTTAATGAACACAACAATATAATTAGAGACATGATATACATATTGCAACAATTGTAAAGTTACCAAATTATGGGACTACATGGTGAACTTTGAAGCAGTTATTTATTATATAAATAAAGTAGATAATCAGTAAAATAGCGAGATGGTTAGATATTGCGCTTGAATTACTTTTGTGAAATAAACTATTATATAAATTATGGTAGATTTTTGTGAACATTTTTATTTTTTGATTTCACTTTTATTATTATATTCTGTAAACTCTATAAAAGAATATTCTTTGTCACAGAATAATATTGTAGTGTAAAAGCACTGGTAGTTTATAGTGGGAAAGGAGGTCAACGCAAACCAAATGCCAGTCTTAACGCCAGTTTCTCTTACACTATATTCCCTATTGAATACATAATCATTGGTTTGATGTATACATTAGTGATAATTAAATTACATGGTCAAAATTAGTTTATTTAATAAGCTTTTAATTTCAAATATCTGTTTTTAAATCATGGCAAATTAGCGCAATAGTTAATATTTGGCAGTTGAGTGCATTTTGTGTTTCGCAGTTGTCTACCAATGCTTTACTTTTAATATATCAGTGACCAGAATATTATTGTTAGCCAACCATTATTGACAGCAATAATATTCTTGTATCCAATACTTTGAAGCAATCATTTTGCTCTCTCTCTCTCTCTCTCTCTCTCTCTCTCCTAAATGGCTCATAAACTCCACNTCTCTCTCTCTCTCTTTTTCTCTCTCTCTCTCTCTCTCCCCCTCTCACAAACTCTCATCTGTTTGTGACATATTTTGTTTGAGTGAATGTGCATTGAATTAAATAATCTTTATATATATATTTGTTGTATACGTTCACTTTGTCAGCGCCCTCTCAACCCCTCCCCCACACAAATCAATGTGCCGTTTGATTGATGGACTCCTCAATACCCCGAACTGTCAAATGATTTATTTGTTGAGAGAAATATTTTTTGTTGTATTGATTTTTGTTTGTTTGCACTGATAATTGAATTTCTATATACATTAGACCGGAATTTATAGTAAATTTTTAGATATATAACAAACATGTGATTTAATATGATATTAGTTTTAAAGTGATTTTTCAAGAAATTGTTTTAATTATAAATTTATTGACTATTTTGTATTTTATTAGATTTGTGCAAATGTAACATTAACGACATTACTGTTAAATATACTGTAGTTATTTCATAATAATAAATATTCTATACCACTTGATCCTGGTAACATTTGGGTTACTTAATTATTTATTCAAAGTTGTTTTTGTTGACCATTAATAAAACCGTTCAAATTGTCTGTCTAAATATGTGTGACAAATATGTTATATAAATAATAATATCAATATGAATATTTTATCATGGATGTATGGCATACATCGTATGCATTGTATGCGAGTGTCAAACAACATATGAAAC
>CAJPIZ010003534.1:7500-11592 GCA_905368565.1 Medioppia subpectinata
AAGTGGACAGTTGTGTGTCTGTGTCTATATGTGTGAGTATTGGACTAATTGGTGATTGTGTGAGAGATGGAGACAATTATATATTATAGACGAGATTTATATATATTTGTATTGTGTATGTATTGGCGATAGAAAGTCAAACAAATGGTCAAACAAACTGAGAAAAAACGATTCCCGCAAACAGTTTAGCCGATTGTGTGTGACTTTGAATTGCAATTTATTCTCAGAGAGAGAAAGAAAGAAAGAGAGAGAGAGAGAGAGAGAGAGAGATCGTCGGTCTGTGTATTTTGCGAAAGGCTTTAATTCTCATCTTTTCTTCCCATCTTCGCCGTCATCTCTCTCTCTCTCTCTTCCCTCTCTTTCATGTTCTGGTTTAAACCAAGGTGATTAATTATACTGTGTGAGAATATTTTTATATTATACTTTGTGTGTAGTGTTTGTCTATATAAGAGGGTTGACTATATATGGATAATATACTGTAGTTTCTATACACGACTATTATTTACTCTTAGGATTCATTTCAGACAATTTCAGGCTTTTCTTGTCGTTTAGTTCTCTCTCTTTTTCGACAACACATCACATGAAAGAGAGGGAAGAGTGGGAAGAGAGGGACGACTATTATATGTAACCCAAGACAAGACTTATATTTTTAATGTNCATTTAAAACGGGGTTATTTAATATCAAATAACACTTCGCCTAAAATCAAAGCTTATTTCTAATATATTAAATGATTTTATAGGCAATAACATCTAGGCACAATATGATACATAACATGGTTTACTAACATTAAAATATTTAATTCCAGTTGCATAACAACACGATTAATTATTAAATTACAAAACTATATTAATGGCAAACAGTCTGGGCGAGAGTGCAGTAGTAACCATGGTTATTTATAAACTATTATAGATTTACATTTATGTTTTAATATGATGTTTAGATATATTAGAAGTGTGTGAATTAAATGAGAAATTGTTTGAAATATTAAACCAATTTAAATGTTTTTATACGATTACATGATTAATACATGTAGATAATTAATTAATGCATATTTATTATCATATTCATTCATTAAGGCATCTATTTACAACGTGAATAAATTGAATTTCATATAATTAGTCAAACAATTTTTAATTCCCATAGAAAATTATTTTACATAAATTTATTAATTTTATCTAGAAACTGTAAAATTGTAAATAAAATTATCATGGTCAACATTAAACAGCGGTGTGTATGGATTTAATGGTTTATCACAGCATTGAGTTATCATAATTATAATAGTTTTTAATGTTATTTTACATTAAGAATTTACTAATTATATATTTGGTTTGAAGTGTATAAACAGCATATTTGTTTTTAGACAATGTATAACTTGCATGTAAATCACCATTTGATTTATGCTTGATTATTTTGCACAATACTGTACTCTCTCTCTCTCTCTCTCTCTCTCTCTCTCTCTCATTGTGTGTTTTCTTCTGTTTTGTGAACATTAAAAATATAAGTCTTGTCTTGGGTTACATATAATAGTCGTCCCTCTCTTCCCACTCTTCCCTCTCTTTCATGTGATGTGTTGTCGAAAAAGAGAGAGAACTAAACGACAAGAAAAGCCTGAAATTGTCTGAAATGAATCCTAAGAGTAAATAATAGTCGTGTATAGAAACTACAGTATATTATCCATATATAGTCAACCCTCTTATATAGACAAACACTACACACAAAGTATAATATAAAAATATTCTCACACAGTATAATTAATCACCTTGGTTTAAACCAGAACATACACACACATACATTTAACACCCGGCGCTCGTACGGGTGCTGCCTATATGTGCGATACTAATCACTAATCTGTGTATATATTTTGTCATATGTTTGCAGTCATACCTGGAATCAAATTACGGGCTCAGAGCGGACGGGAAGACCACAGCGGTATGTATTGTCACAACACTATTATAATTGTTATCTACAGTAAAACAATTGGGGGAAAACACTATTGGATAACACTCTCTGTTCATCACTGATAATGTCTGTTCAGTATTTCAGATATAATAAATTGTTTCATAATTTATTGCATTTTTACTGACTTTTGGTTTGTGTTGTTTGCCATCTATTTTTGGTACAGAATTTATATTTATGTCGTTAATTGCGGTTAAGGTTTGGGAATACAGGAGCCGTAGACATAAATATACTGTATATGTGGTGTTCACTGCAATAAGTGTACATTAATAGTGGTTATTTTAGAGATAACTTTTAATGTCAATTATACAGAGAATTTACTGTATTAATTAACGTAGTGTTTATTTGTTTCAATCGATTGAATAGTTTTGGTTTATTATTATTTTTGATTTTTACATTTTATTATTTTCTTCGTTGATTTATAGCTTAGATTTATTGATATAAAGGATTTTTATGTCATATTTGCCCAGAAATTAAACAATCCTTCACTAGATTTTTGTGCCAAAACTTATTGAAAAATAAATTATTATTTTAAATATGTTATTGAAAAGTTATTTTTATCATTTTTAAACTAAATCTTTAAAACATAGTAATTTATAAATCATTTTTATGGTAGAATCATTTATTTAATATGAATAATAATACAATTAATTAATATTTGTTGTGATAATTAATATAATTTACAATAATAATTATTTTTAAAAATAAAACTGGAATATATCAATTTTAATCATCATACTTGTTCTTAGCCATACAAAATAGTTTTAAAACTAAATTATGACATTAAACTTGTGCATTGAATAATGTATTGAAACCATCAAAATTAAATTAAAAACATTTATTTATTATTATTATTATGTTTATCTTAAGTGCAATGAAATATTCTGTATTAGTTTTAGCATTAGTTTCTATGGCTAACAACATAACGGTTATTAAAATTTATATAAATATTATAATATTGATATATTACATAGACTTTTATTATAATTACAATTGTAATTACTTAATTTAAACTATTTTGAACTTTTAAATACATTAAAATTTGTAATAACTACGTTAAAAGCTTATATTAAAGAGTATTATAATGTATTAAGTAATTAAAAGTATTGGAAATATAATCATTGTGTTAATTGTGATCTCGTAAACGGTTTCCCCATTTGGTTGAAACACAATATTAATTGTCAATTAATAGTTAAATAGCATTTTCTCTACAGATTTTTTTTGGCAAAGTTTTATAAACATCATTGTTATAAACGCTATGATCTATTGAAACAATATATGATCATAAGATTATCTTAATCCAATAATATAAATTATTATTTATATTTTAAACTAATGTACAATTAATTACAATTAATACTCACTTCATATCCACGGAATCGGTTTATTATAAATAACTTCCAACAATAAAACCCAACTTTACGAACACCAAGTCTTTCCATCAGATTTAATGCCTAATTATAAAAATATTTTAGAGAGAGAGAAAGAGAAAGAGAGAGAGAGAGAGAGAGAAGGAGAGAGAGAGAGATTGAATTACCTTAAGTTTACTATAATATGGTATTCTTTTGTTGTGAACGACGAATGAATTCAATATAATATATGTATTATTTGTTTTGTTATAAATAGTGGACGAGATATGGATTATAAATAATAAGGATATCATATAATTGATAATTGAGAAGAAAAGCGCCGTTTTTGTTATAATTAAAATTTTACTAAAAATAATTGTATTTAAATAAACACTAATAAAAATGCTGAATATTACCCAAAACAGACATAAAAACTTTGACCAATAATTTTTATTATATTCATTGATCTCAACATAAATTGCATTTAATTTTCGAATAGTATTTGAAATAAAAGCAAATGTTTCTACAAAACTAGATGATGCTCTAACACGTTCATCTAATTCCAGATTGATTGTTTGTAATTTGCAATTTAAATAATAAATAATCATAAAATAATACAACACTTGATAGAATAGTATATTTAAAATATACAATGTAGTGAGTGCATAGACAAATCCATATGGTATTGCATACAACAAAATCAATTCTAAATCATAATTTGATTTAATCATTAAAACTGTGAAAACAAAAAGACTTAAAAATAACGAGGTTGAATAAACAAGTGTT
>CAJPIZ010003535.1:0-11590 GCA_905368565.1 Medioppia subpectinata
CTCTCTCTCTCTCTCTCTCTCTCTCTCTCAATTAGCCAGTTATGTTTTGTTTATCTATAAAATCACATTTATGATTTAAGAAATTTTTAAAAATATTTGATTATTTATAAATTTTATTTACAAATTAATTTATTAAGATTGATTTATTAAATTTAATCTAGGTATTGTGAGTTTAGCTGTTGGTCATTTCAAAGTGAATTTATTGGAAATTTAATGAATAGGAAACTAAACAAATCCAATATAAATGGTCGCATTTGTTGGGACTATTTTTTTAACCATCGTGGTTTTAGGACCAAAGTATGCAAAAACTTTTTGATTAAATTATATCAAATATCGCGAAAAAGATTATTTTCAATACAGAAAAAAATCCTAAATAATGAAAAGATTATTGATAAGAGAGGGTCATTTAGTTCTAACCAAATTGACCCTAATGTTTGGATACAAATGGGTTATTTTTTCCAATTAATCCCTACAACTAAATCTCATTATAAATTAACTAATAATTTATATTTTGTTAATACAGATTTAAATATTACCAGATTATATAAAATGTTTAAAGATTATTATAATAACATAAATAGAGATAAATTGAATATAAGCTGCAAATCATTTTCAAATTATTTTAAAATCAATTATAATTATCGTTTTAAAAAATTACAAATTGACGAATGTAATTTTTGCTCATTATATGAAAATGATAAGAATTATCTAAATTTATATCATGAACATATTTTTAAGGTTGATTTATATAGATTAATAAAACAGGATTTTATTAATAATGATAAATGTTTATGTATTGAATTCGATTATAGCGCTAACAAACCCTGTCCTAGGTTATTTTGTAACGAATTTTATTATAAACGATCTATATTTTTGTATTTATTCAATATTTATGTTCACAAAACAGATATAAATTTAATTTTCCATTCATTAGAAGGGAAATTCCCAAAAGGTCCCGATTCTGTTTGCAGTTATTTATATTATTTAATTAATTATTTAATGTTTAATCAAATGACTAATTGTAATTTAGATAATTATGATCATTTAGTATTTTTGTCTGACAATTGTGGCGGACAAAATAAAAACTGGACATTTATTAAATTTTCAATTTTTATAGCAATTACACTAAACATACAAATTACACACTTATTTCCTATTGTTGGACACTCTTATAATATTTGTGACACAAATTTTGGGATTATTAGCAAAATGTTTGGTAATAAAAAAATTCAATTACCTAATGATTATTTAAATTTAATTAATTGTAAAAAATTTAAATTAATTGATACTAATGTTCTTGATTTCAAGAATTTATTTGAAAAATATTTCAAAACTGATAGCAATATTAAATTAATGAATATTCGCAGAATTGATATTACACCATGTGGTCATATATTTTTAAGCCAAAATTATGAAATAAGTGATGTTTCTCATAATATAATAATTTCTGATATTAATTTAATTAAGGATTGTATGATTAATATAAATAAATGTAAACAATCAAAAATTAGTCCCAAAAAAATTAAAGATGTAAAAACTTTGCTTAAATATTTAGATAAAGATAAACGAAAGTTTTATCTTGAATATTTTAAGAATTTTTCAAATAAAATATAATTAAATTGATTACTTAAATTGTATTGGTTAATTTATTTAAATATATAAAACTTATAAAAATGATATATAAATATATTTTTATAGCAATGATAGGTTATACCATGATGATTATTGATTGAATTTTAACTATGACTTGACTCCCTTATAAATTCTCTCTCTCATATATCAATACCTTGATCTTCAATATGAGGTGTATTTTGTTTGTATGAGATATGAATGAATTCAATACTATATAAGTATTATTCGCTGACATATAAAGTGTGGACGAGATATGGATTATTGATAATAATAACGAACAATAATTAATTAATGAAAACAATACAATAATTTTAATAATAATGTGTATATTTGTTGTGATAAATAAATGAATACAGAATGTGATAAAAGACGATAATATAAACCAAAAGATACACAAATATTTTGCCCAATAATTACTGTTATATTCATTTATTTTAACATAAATTGCATTTAATTCTCGTAATGTTTTAGCAATTAATAAATTGAATAAAATAAATTTAAATTTTGTTAAAATATTCTTAATTCGTATATTAATTGCTTTAATTTTATGATTTAAATAATATGTAATTAAGAAATAATACACCGTTTGATAAAATAGACAGTTTATACATATATTTGACCAAAACATGATAAGCAATGAATGTGGTAACGCAATCAATAATATAGTTATCACGTTATTATTCGTTGAGAATAAACCAAATGGATATATGAATGCAGTAAATGTAATTATATTAATCATTATTTGACTGAATTTAAATAATTTGCGTGAAATATTGCATAACTTATAAACAAATTGCAAATCATTAATTCCAATATTTTTTGGTGCAATTAAACCGCATATCATATGAAACACACGCAAATACACGGGTTTTATATCATGGATATAATTATACAAATTTAACGCTTGACATAACAGAGTATTAATGCAAAGCAACAAACAGGTCATATTATTCGCATACCCTGTATGAGAAAAATAATCTAAATCTCCTAACGTCAAATGAAACAAATTACCATGCTCAATATCACTTAAATATGCAAATAGTATAATCATAAGCAAAACAAGTTTGATTATTACAACTGTTAATATGACGATCGGGTGATAGAGTTTAGGTCTCTTAACGGGTGAATCGGTTGGAAATAATGATAATCCTATTCGGTAGAGATAACTGTCCGCACCCATCACTCGCCATTCATGCGGTATAGGTTGATCATGATTACAATTAGTGTATCGTGGTACGTCCATAATTGAAACTTGATTTAAATAATTTTATATGTATTCTTTTAAATTTATATATATTAAAAACCAAAATTTATTTTAACATGTATTATATATTCATCTATTGTATTACTATAATTATATTTATACCAAAATTGTTTTTACACTAAATAAGTTTATATAAATTAAATTAACATCATAGATAGAATTAAAGATATAAAAATATCTAATATCGACATTAATATTGTTATTGTAATTTAACTACACGTCGTAAAACATTAATTACATTATTATTATATTCATTTTATTAAGCAAAATATATTTTATTCATTAAATAATTATTTAACATATAAATATAAAACTAATAATTGAAAATATTTTTAATTATAAATTTAATAATAATAAATTGTCATAATTGAGTAATTGTAATAATTACTTTTTTAAATATATTCGATTATATAATTATTAATTTTATATTTACAATAAATAATATTTAGTTTAAAAGTGCAGCTGAACTAACAAGATCAAAATAGTATGCTTTAATTGCAAATTGTTTAAACCCAGGTCATATTATTATTCGAGTATAAGTAATTTAGAATTATCGCGATAAAACATTTTTGGCCTAATATAGTGATATAATTTGTAATTAATATTATTAATTAATAAAATATTAATTAGCAAAATATTACAACAATACAATTAGTGTTGTGATGTACATATTTTTATTATTAATTACAATTACATTTATATTAATAATTAATATTATACTATCATAATTGATTGTTAGAAAAGACACACACAGTAAACACACAACTGATGGTAAAATATAGTGTAAAACATTGTAAATATATTTAAAACATATTAAACATTTATAACTTATAACTTAATCAAGTTATTAATGTTGTTATTAATTAAAAATACAATCAAATGCTCAACAAATATTAAATACTACACAACAGGAAAGACAAACAAAACAATTTGATAATGATTTGAATAAGGTTAAATACATGTAAAATTTATCTAAAATTATTTCGTTTTTATTGAATTAAATATAATTATATAAACAATGACGATAAAAGTGATAGTAAAACAAGCAAACAAACAATTTAAAATAAAATCAATTATTTGTTTTTAACATAATGATTTTTACAATGATTTATTGCTCAATTACAAATTTTATCTTGGTATAAATTAAATGTACAAATTTTATATCTATATAAATTACTCTAGGTAATTTAAATTATTACATAAATCACTTAATAATCTAAATAGATTTTATCAAGTTAAAATTATTAATTAATTTAATATTAGCATAAAATAATCAGAATAAAATAATTTATGGATTTCCGTCCGTTAGGTGCTATACAAATAAATAAAATATGAACTAGTTAAAATTATTAATTTAATTAAAATAATATTTTTGTTTATATTTATTAGTTATGTTTGATAAAATAATTCAAAAAATAACTTACAATGTTAGATTATGATAAATAATGTCATAGCAAAAAAAACAAAACACAAAATTTATAATTGAACAAATAATTGTTACCAATATCAAAACAGTAAATTAATTAAACATGTTGTAAAATAAACACGATCAGTTATAATACGTTGAATAATAGAGTTTTTGGATTATTAAAAAAATTAAATAAATTAAAATTTTTATTAATATTGTGTTTCACTTATTTTAATATGAAATATTGGTTTACTTGACATTTTATGAATATGTCTAATGCAGATACAGGTAAAATAACATTTTTTTATAAATGAATCGTGGTTAAGAAATTATAGATTTTAAGTATTAAATATACAGGTATTCACAAATAAATAATAGTAAACAAATTATTGATTATAAATATTTATTTCATATAACAATTACATTAAATATATTATATTAGCAATGTTTATAATTCACGCTATTATATATTTAAATAGATTTATTAATAAACATATTCAATAACCATAGGATCAATGTTGAGATATTGTTATTTTGATGAATAAATATGCGATGAATAATATAATCTAAGGGAAAAAATTAATTATAAATTTTGAATTTAATAATTTACTATTAAATCATACTTTCAAACCACGAAATCTGTTAATAATAAATAGTTTCCAACAATAAAAGCCAATCCTATGGACAATAATCCTCTCAATTGTATACATATCTATTTGTAAAAATGTTAAATATTCATATAAAATGGGTTAATAAATATAAATTCGAGAGAGAGAAAGAAAAAAGAAAGAAAGAAAGAGAAAGAGAGAGAGACAATGTTACCTTGATTTTTAATTTGATAGGTATTTTGTTTGTGTGTAATATTGTTAAATTCAATTTTATATAAGTATTATTCGCTGACATATAAAGTGTGGACGAGATTTGGATTATAATTAATAAAATTAAAAAGTAAGTAATTGCAAAATTAATTGCAATTATTTTAACTATAATATGTTTATTTGTTGTAATAGCTAAATGTATCATGAACAAACATATAATTGATAATATAAACCAAATAATACATAAATATTTTGACCAATAATTACTGTTATATTTATTTATTTCACCGTAAATTGCATTCAATTCACGGAATATTTTTGCAATTGAAAAATTATAGGAAAACGATTTGTCAATTTGTTTATTCATTGCCATTAACTTTTCGTTTAAATAATCTGTTATTATGACTAATGCTATCAAATATGAATCTGTCTATAAATCGCTATATTTATAACTCATACAGTGTTGACTATTTACTATTACATTTCAACATGATAATCCCTGGTTATTATAATTAAATGAATGAATGAATGAGAGAGAGAGAGAGAGAGAGAGAGAGAGCTATAATATTCAATCTGAAATGTACATTGTTTGTGTGAGATAAGAATGAATTCAATTCAATACAAGTACAAATTGTTACATGTTTATATAAGTTAGAACATAAATTCAATGTTTTTAAACATATTCATACTACAGAAGTAAAATTATTAAATTAATTACAAGAATAATGTTTCTACGTATAATATTATATTATTGCATGTAGCAATACATTGTATTTTCATGTTTAACATAATTATAATATTAAATACACTAAAATATAATAATGTTTTTACATTCATTCGTGCTAAGTTTAAATATATTTGCATTAACATTTACAATAATTATTCACACTTTAAAATTAATAAAATATTAATTGCAGTTACAATGTATCAATTACAATATTAATTACGGTTACAATATATGAGTTACAATTACAATATTAATTAGTAATTATTAATTAAAAAGTTATATTAGGTTAAACATTTAAGCATGCATTTATTGTTGTTGTCAACAATTGTAATGTCAATAATTTGATGTCAATAATTTCAAAAACAATACCGATATGAATGTTAAAATCTAAAGTAATGTGACATAAAATATTAGAATAAAGTAATGTTTAAATGTAAGTAACAATTGATTATTACTTCATATCCACGAAATTTGTCGATAATAAATAGTTTCCAACAATAAAAGCCAATCCTATGGACACTAATCCTCTCCAATGTATTTAATACCTATTTGTAAATATATATTATATAATGAGAGAGAGAGAGAGAGAGAGAGAGAGAGCTATAATATTCAATCTGAAATGTACATTGTTTGTGTGAGATAAAAAAATTATTAAATTAATTACAAGAATAATGTTTCTACGTATAATATTATATTATTGCATGTAGCAATACATTGTATTTTCATGTTTAACATAATTATAATATTAAATACACTAAAATATAATAATGTGTTTACATGTTGAGATATTGTTATTTTGATGAATAAATATGCGATGAATAATATCATCTAAAAAGAAATAATTAATTTTAAATTTTATAATTAGATTATACTTTACTAGTATTTCACCCGTTGTGAAAAATGTTAATAAAGAACGTCAATTACAGCCAAACTAAAGCCACTGTAAGTCGAAAAGAGTAGCGCTTTTTGATGTGATTTCATTGGGAAAAATCACTTCCACGCAAAAGTCTATAATGTGAGAGCGTGTCATAAAAACGTAATTTGTTTTCACCCATATCTCAGTATCCATATGTGCTATCCCACTGCCGACCACATGAATCGATTCTGTGAACAAATATGCAATCATTGGCGAAGAAATCATTCAAATCGGACAAACTTTATGCACACAAAATGAGCTCAAAACTAAAGTTTTTACCGAATTTGGAAAAACTTGGGCTAAAAAGTGTTTTTGAAAAAGTGGGACAACACGTGTTAGAGGGATATTTGTTCGCATGGTCGAGAGGTGTTCAACCCTGTAATATACTTTACATAACCTAATTTTTTGGTAAAAAATTAATTAAAACCGGTGCCCTTCGGGCACAAATAAATAGACAATGGAGGTGTTTAATGAGGCCCAATTTAATAAAATGATCTCTATAATGATAAAAATCAAGTTGATAGGTCTGACGGGTTTGAGCATGGTTTGAATGTTACTTTAGTTTATTTAGTAGTAATGAGTACAACTATATCATGAACACTTGGTCCGATCATAATCCGACCTAAATCGACTTAACCTGACCTGACCTAACCTAATTTAAATTAACTTAACTTAACCTAATTTAAGCTAAAACACAATAACATATAATATTACTAACAGAAAGTATTATCAATACATTTTATTTTTAAGAATTTCCCGCTATCGCTGTTTTACTTTCCGTCATTCTCGTACGCTCCCGTATAATTCACCGTCTTTGTCTCCGGTCTCTGTCTTGCGGCCTCATTGTATCGCAATCTTTGGCTCGCGGTCCTTTTGTCTCGCGGTCTTTGCTTTGCGTCCTCATTGGCAAGCGGTTTCTCTCCCGCGGTTCCTGTTCGGCGGTCTCTGTCTCGGGGTCTTTGTCTCGCGGTCTTTATATCGCGGTCTCTGTTCTTCGGTCTTTGTCCCGCGATCCTTTTGTCTTGCAATCTTTGCTTTGCGGCCTCATTGGTTAGCGGTTCATGTCTCAGGATCTTTGTCTCGTGGTCTCTGTCTCGCGGTCTCTGTCCCGCTGTCTCTGTCCCTCGATCTTTGTCTCGCGGTCGTTGGCTTGCGGTCCTTTTGGTATGCGGACTTCGCTTTGCGGCCTCATTGGTTAGCGGTTCATATCTCGCGGTCTCTGTCTCGCGGTCTCTGTTCCGCGGTCTTTGTCCCTCGATTTTTGTTTCGCGGTTGTTGGCCCGCGGTCCTTTTTTATGCGGTCTTTGCTTTGCGGCCTCATTGGTTAGCGGTTCATATCTCGAGATATTTGTCTCGCGGTCTCTGTCTTGCGGTCTCTGCTCGCGATCTTTGTTTCGCGGTCGTTGGCCCGCGATCCTTTTGTTTTGCGGTCCGCTTTGCGGCTTCATTGGTTAGCGGTTCATGTCTCGGGATCTTTGTCTCGCGGTTTTTGTTTCGCGGTCTCTGTCCCGCGATCTTTTTCTCGAGGTCTCTAGCTTTTGGCCTTTGTCTCGCGGTCTGATTCTCGCAGTATTTGATTACTCTCTGTTCGCCAATGATTCAACTTCTCTACTTGGCCGATTTTGACTATCACTGACCAAAACCTAACCTAATCTAATCTAATCTAACCTTAACATACCCTAACCATAACAAAACATAGTATTAGTAATACATTTTACAAAATAATTCTATGAGCCCTCTCACTCTAGCCGGCTTTGACTAGTGTTCTTTATCCCGGCGTTTGTGTCTGAAGGTCATGCCGTCTCTATCTCGCGGCTTCGCGGCCTCTGGGTCGCGGGCATTGTATGTCGGCTTTGCGCCTCTGAGTCGCGGTCTTTGTTCGCGGATGATTTACTTATTTGTCTTACAAACTATTTCGCGGTTTCTATGTCGGTCATTGTATCGCGGTCTTGCGGCCTTTGTATCGGGTTCGTTTGCGGTACCGCGGTGCCGTTTTTCGTCTCTTAATTGCCGTCTCTTGTCGTCCGTAAATCAACGTATCTCTAGCCGTCTTTCATTTGCTGTCTGTGATTTGCCGTCTCTGTTTTGTCACATTGCTCGCCTACTATTTCTGTCTATTTATGTAGCCTTTTTAATGACCGACAGTGTAAATCAGTATTCCATTTCGCCGAGTGTTTCTGTGAACTCAGACGGGCGGATAAACTGCTATGTAGTTTATTGTTGCCTTTATTTCGAACAATACAGTTTATAAAACATATTATGATTGTTTACCATTACATACATTGGAGATCTATATATACATATTGTGTATCAAATATTATAAAACTTCTCAGTTATTGCAAAATAACACACTAATACTTTATGTTCAAAATTATTTACTTAGTTCTCTCTATGGGAATTGTGGCCAACAATCAGCCCACACACTTGCAATTTATGCTTAGAAACTGTTTTAGCAACAATAAATAGGCCCGCGCGCCTGCATTGCCCCGTCCAAAAATTAATCAAATTTATTGCAAAGCATTGTTGCACAATGTTTACAAACAAATTTTTTTATGTATATGGATATATTGGATTTTCTACAACTTGTATGTAATATATGCAGAAAATTGGCAGAATATTCTTTACTAATCGCTGACGATATAGTGTTGTGTGAATTTACTATTAATTAAAGCAACAAAATATTTAAGGTAATAATAATTAAATATTTTATCAGGATTGTTACCGGTGTGAAAATAAATATTTTACTGCAGAATTAACTAATGTAAATGTATATACTTTATCTAACTATATAAAATATTTATGTTTTTGTACCATAGTTCAATTTTAATCAAAATTCAATTGAATTATTAAAAACAATTACGACGAGAATTTTAGCCGCGATAACTTTTGCACAATTAGTTGATGCTAGGTAATTTTCAATTTGGAAATTACAACATTGTCATGGTTGTTTGTTATAGCGTATAGTTATTTGTTACAATTGGGTTGATTACGGTTATTTGACAAGGGGGTAGCTTTTAAATCCTACGTATTCCAAGTGTTTTTAAATTTAAATTTTTGAGTTTAAATTTAACTTGTTAATTATTAAGTTTATTTTTATGTTAAATATTTTATACACTACAAACAGAAAGTATCAACATAAGCTATTCCCATTGATTTCAATGTAAAGTGGTGTCAAAAGTATTTACATAAAAGTTAAAAAACAGAATAACAATAGTTAAAAGTTACCGAATTTTAAAACTATTTAACCAAAATGTCTGTCCTAATGTTGGCTATAGTTTCCAAAAATAATTTGGTTAATTTTGACCGCGAGTGCCGATCGCCGCCGCACCGAAAATAGCGTTAAAGTGAATGCATCGGTTGGTTCGGGGACCCGCTAGCACTGGCCAGTGATTATCATTAAAGTCTATGGCATGGAATTTATACATGTGTTATCTAGCTAACGTATGAAATAATGATTAATGATTTCCCGTCACACACTGTCCAGTTACAGGCCTATCACCGACATCACACATTTCCCGTAATGCTTTTCAATGGGGAGTTTGGGGTGCGGTTCGGTGATAGGTCTGTAACTGGACAGTGTGTGGCGGGAAATCATTAATCATTATTTCATATGATAGCTAGATAACATGTGTATAAATTCCATGCCATAAACATTCATGATAATTGCTGGCCAGTGCTAGCGGATCCCCGAACCAATCGGTCCACTCACTTTAACGCTATTTACGTTGGGGCGGCGATCGGCACACGTGGTCAAAATTGACCATATTATTTTTGGAAATTATAGCCAACAATTAGACATACATTTTGGTTAAATATTTTTTAAATTCGGCAACTTTTAATTATAATTAATCTATTTATTAACTTTTATGTAAATACTTTTAGCGCACTTTACATTGAAATCAATGGGAATAGCTTATGTTGATACTTTCTGCTGATAGTGTATATATATATATTTGTGAATATTAATAGTGAGAATTATGTTCATTAAAACATTTCAAACAACAGACGACCAAATTGTTTTATAATTAAATTTCATTCATTTATATATACTCTATGGACGTTAAGAACGTTTAAACAAATAAAGTAATTAAACTAAAGGCTCATTTGAATGCCAACGCTGTTGATTCAAAATGTCTACAATTATTTATAACTTTTATATACATGTATAAGATATACAGATATTTGTCTTCAAATATATAATTTATATAAATATTTGTCTTTTTGCAAAAAAGTCAGCAATAATTTTATTTCAAACATAAAAAACATAAGATTTATATATATTTCATACGAAGAATATTCCGATTCTGATTCTCAGACGTAACGCATGTAATCTCATGGAGACATACATCTCATGACTTAAGTATCTTTTATGTAAACATAAATAATTTTTTATTTACAGAAAAATAAACATTTTTTCTCTTGAAATCTATTCGCAAAAATATTTTGCATTTCAAATGTCTTAGTTGTCGCTTATGTTTATGAATAAATACTAAATAAATAAACTTATAATTACAAACATATATTTGACATATTATATATTTTTCATAACTAAAAATAACTCCCGTTTTATTTTTAAACATTATTTACATTAAATGCTATAAATATATGCAAAATAAGTGTTTTTGATTGATTTGAACAAAAGTAAAGTATTTGTCTTCAAACACAACTGTTTTGTTATTTTATCTTTTCCGAGAATTTATCCTTTAAAATGTTTTGTGATATTTGTATCATTTAATTGTATGGATGAAAGAGAGAGAGAGAGAGAGAGAGTGGGAACGGATGGATAAAATTGAGCGATGAATACAATTATTTTCTCGCAAAATCT
>CAJPIZ010003536.1:0-11590 GCA_905368565.1 Medioppia subpectinata
AGAAATTTCAAATTAAATAATCGATAAATTTTAATTCAAAATAAGTTTGACTTTGAGAAGCGGATCATTACATAGAAGTAGACACTCATTGCACGCAAATTAAGACTGTTTTTCTTAAAATCGTCATTAGTTTTGTCACGAAATGCAATATATTTTTATGAAAATTATTTTTTGACGACTTTTTGCGTTTATATTAAAGTTTACTCAATATTGTCGTCAATTGAGACCAAATTTGCGTCTTATTTGTTTGAAAAGCAAAGCATTTGAGAGTTTAATACAATTTAAACGATAAAATGCAACACCAAATGGAAAACCGTAAGAATTTTAACCCTCCGGCGGCTAATACTGTTAGCTATGAAAACGGGCCCAAAGTTTCGTATGATTTCTATTTCAAAATATTTGGGTAATTCTCTAATCCTTTGTTAAATATAACAAAAAACTTTCAATTATGCAAATGTTGCCATAAATTGTTGCTTTTAAAGGCTTATATCGACGGGACTGGACTTTGGACAGAGATATGGGCCCATAAAACAGGACAGAACTTCAGCGAACCTGAAAAGGCTTTATTGTCAACTAATTTGTGCCATTTTATGGTTCTTCGCCATCCGATCGTTTGTTTTGATGTTTATCGGCGACCGAGAGATTCAGCTAATGTTAGGCGATATCTCCGGCTTCTGGAATGACTATCGCATGTATTACTTAATGCCGACCTTTTATTACGCCCTCCAGAGCGCTATCACTGCAACCATTTTCGTTAGAAATGAACAGGAAGTATGTCTTGCTTTCAATTATCCTAATCACCAGCCAATCAATTATCTCTTTCACTCCATCCCATTCCCAATGGACAGTTGGCTTGGCTCGTGCCCTTTGTGTCAGTGAAACAGCTTCAGTCCAATAGCGCCCGAACCGCCAAATATGACACCAATAGTCACGAGAAAAGAACCAGAATTACAATAGTTATCAATAATCTGATAGTCATTGCGTCGACCGGTTTAGTGGGCGCTCTGTATGTGATGACTGCCTGGGAAAACATGGAAATGTCGTCTTTCCGGCTCTTCATCCCGTGGATCGGTATTCAGACTCTATGGGTGTTCTACATGTCGGGGATCAACATGTTTACCATGACGTACTTCAACCTCATATGTCTTATTCTTAGCAATCGCTTCAAACAGGTGTGCAAAGACATCGAAGCCTTAGCCGAATCAGATCCGGGACCGTTGGGCAGCAAAAACAACGCTCTCTCCACTCTATACTACGAACACAACGAGATCTGCGAATTGGTGGACGAGTCCAACAACTTCTGGCAATCGTTCATATTCTTCAACTACATGTGTCACATCCCATGCAATTGCTATGCGCTCTACAATCTATTCTTCGCTGAATTTGATGATCTTCTGGCGATCGTCACGTGGACTGTATTCCTACACACTTTGCTTTTCCTCGGATTTATATCGCTGTCAGCGGCCGACGTGTCCGCAGAAGTATATTCATTGCAATCAATACACCTATAATTGCATATCATTTTTCAAATCCTTCCCATTTTCTATACCGTACGTTAGGCTCACAGCCCTTACACAGCGTTGCATACATTATCTCTGCTTCAACTGCCCATTGATCTGGAAGTTAATGTAATGTTGAGATTTTAAGTTTATTTATTGATCACATTCTTAATTATAACCAAACGGTTGTTGTTTCGGATCAGATGTCGACATTCTTGCATCGGGTGAGAGGACCCACTATTGGCTATTCATGTCTCGATCTGTTTGTTATAACAAACGCCAGTATTTCAAATGTAAGCAATTATATAGAGAATTGGATGCATTGATTTGTAAATGTGCATATGTTTGCTGTGTAGACCATCGCTGCGGTGGCCTCATACTTCTTGATTGTGGCCGACTTCAGTCGATCCACAGCTGCGGCCAATGCGGCCGAGAAGAAGATAGAGGCGGCTAAGGCTGCTCTCAACGCAACTCTCGCTAATACTGGAACCGCTCAATGATTTATTGCTACTTCACTTCAATCGATATATTATTGATGTTTCACATGATTTGAGATTAATGTTCAATATATTAAAGATATATTAAATTCATATTTTGTTATAAATTTCTGTTTGGATTGCATTCACATCTATTTTAAGTATGGATTCTTTGGTTAGATTACATTTTATAACTTATTTCCTACTATTTTATAATTAATTGTCAGAAATAAATCAAAGTATAAAAATTATTTTAATGTAATGCATACCTCTTATAATAATCCGATAATAAAATTTAAGTTATTGTTATTTGAATATAAATTCATTGATTAATAACATTTCATATGAAGACAATGGACATCATGTAAACATCTTTTAATTGATTGGTTGTAATCTGAAATCACAAATACTTACAAAAATTAGTGTTTTGTGTAATTTGATGAACAATTTAATGAACATTTGAAGCGTTTCAACATTTCATAGACAGTTAAGAAATAAAGTATAAGAGAAATACAATTAAATGAATGCATTGAAAGCATTGATAGCATTGAATACAAGTCCTAATCGCTTCATTAATCCACTCTTCGCTAACTCTTTGTGCCCTCTCTTCCATCAAATATCGATCCATTAAATTAAGCCAATGTTTGTGGCCATCAATATATCATTACATAAAATACTACATTCACTCAATTTATAATCAATTTTTTATTCAATTAGGTTTTTATAAACAAAATAAGGACTAAAGAGGGATAAAAAAACAATTCAAATTGTGCAAGGTACACATTTTTGGCACTAATTAATACATCCATTTATCTTAAAAAACACCAAAATTGAGAAACATATAAAATTCAATAAAACCCCTCCGAAGTCCTTATTATAACATTATTAATACAATAAATATTTAATTTCTAGAAAACCTTATAAAAAATATTGATTTGTTAGATAACTATTCAATAGTTTTAGTTAATCCCTGTATTGATGGCAATGAAAGCAATGCACTAATCATTGCAATCAATACAACAAAACAATTATCTTGAAAATAGCGATCATTTAAAGTAATTGTAATTATAATCAAAATTAAAAGGAAAGAAAGAGACGATTAAATGAGAAATCTATTTGAGAAGTAAGTCGTCGACGAGTGGTTCCAGAGGTTTGGGTCTTCTTAGACGATATCCGGACGCGTATAGCAATGGAGTGCTGGGAATGTCCACAGGATTGGGAGTCTTCGGGGGTCGGAGTCGAGGCATAAGACACAGATTGGGGTAATTCTTCATCACCACTTCCAACGGATCCGGATATACGGGATAACCATCCCTGTCATATACGATGTCTTCGCGGATCAAACTCTTATCTTCTGACGTATCCATCGCGTGATTGTCTTCCTTTGGTCCACATATGGCCTCTTCGTTGGATTGTCTGTTAATCTTGAAGTTGTGACTCGTTTTGGGATATCTGAAGCCCTGTTCGATGGGTTCTTGTGGTGACTCTTGGATCAGATGGTCTGAGAAGTCGATTAAATCAAAATCTGATTGTGAAGTCATTTTGAAATGCTTTCAATGTTTTCAATACTTTTGTAATGAAATGTGTTTTTGTGGCGAAAGTGAGTGAAAGTGTGAATCGGTTTACAGTTTATGTGTTAATCACTGAATCACTGGATTCACACTTCACTGCCATCTCCTCTACACTACACCTACTGTTCATTCAATACTGGATATGAGTTGTGACCACTTCTTACCGGTGATGACCACAACTACTCCTCACCACTCATACCATTCAATTCACTTCAATTACACTTTGCAAGTGATATGAGATGTAATATGAGGTGAATTGATGTCTATTCAAACTATCATGATATTAATGATTGCTTTTTATTTCATCATTCATTTCGCATACACTGTATAATCATATCAACTATTTTTAGACTCATTTTGCCATTAATTGAAAGAAATATATGACTAAACATACTATTAATACAAGTAAATTGTATTGATATGAATGTCGACCAATGCTTAACATATACACATGTAGACAACTAACTTGTTTAGATTACATTTCACTAATTATATGCATCCACTTTATGGCCACGTATTGAAATTCTTTAAATTATATGTTTTAATAAAAGCTTTACTTTTAGTACCCGTAATAATGTGTCACAAATATTAATTCATTTTCACTTAAGATTATGAATTGAATTTGAAAATCATTTTGAATTCATATTTTTATTCAAATTATTAATAATTAAATTATGATTTTATTAATTAATTTGATGTGAATTTATTGGTGCATTGGATTCAGTAATTTATAAGTTATACAAACAATACAAGGATTAAGAGTAGAATTAAATGAAAAGTCAATTTAAATTATATACAAAACAATTTTTAAATAATCATTTATTCTCTAATTCTTTAATTCTTCTATGTATTAATTATTGTTTAATTAAAAATTTATATAAGTATTTAAAAATAAATTTATAAAAATATGCAAACCAAAAGTCTTTAATCGCATTTTATTTACTAATTGACAAATTTTTAATTAAAATTAAACAAAAGTCATTAGTAATTGTAAATTGTAAACATGTGATTTAAATAATACAAATTAATTTCTGAAAAAGTTCGAAAGTAATATGTGAACTTTCCCTGAATTATTATAAACTAAATATTAAGCTAGTAACTTATCTACGAGATAGTTGATCACTGAATGAACGGCATTAGTGATTTAATGAAACTAAAGGATTATGGGATTTAAATACTAAACTATTATAGTACAGTATAACTTAATTGCATAATGTATCAATATGCTAAAATTAACTAAAACGTATGTCAATAACTGTAACTCTTTTTATTTACACCAGTCTTTATGGATATATTATTGTTTGGTTTAATTGTTGATGTGATTAGTTTTGATCGGAATGTAATCAACAATTGAATTATAATTATTTAAAACATTGAGACAAAGAGTATTATTAGTAATATTATTACTGTTTTTAACATTTTGAAAATTTAATATATTTCATATTGTATACATATAAAGTATATGAATAATTCAAAATGACTATCACTTGTTAATTAATTTTGTATTGAATTTTATCCAATTTATGTTCACGAATAATTTTATTTGATTTAATTTTTATGATGGTTAGTTGTATGGATTACAGTAAGAAATTATATTATTGTTGTGATAAAAAATATTTTAAAACCGTTTGCATTGAAGTGAGCTTTGAATGGGTTTTGTTGAAGGGTTTGTATTCGACGGATCAATAACGAGGACAATTAACAATTTGGTCAATCGGCATGTATTGAAACATTGTAGCAATCAATGAACAATTTTGTTAGCAATATCTAACAATCTTAAGTAAGGCCAGCATTTTGAACATAGCATAGTATACACTACACAACAAACAAAAAATCTAAATAAAATTATTCTGTATTTTAATCAATACTTAATGTGTAATTAATTTTCCTTAAGTGTCTGTCAAATAATTTACACCAAATATTATAAATACATAAATAAGTTGAGGAAATAAATTGCAAAGTATTTGACGATCCATTAAATTAAGCCAATGTTTGTGGCCATCAATATATCATTACATAAAATACTACATTCACTCAATTTATAATCAATTTTTTATTCAATTAGGTTTTTATAAACAAAATAAGGACTAAAGAGTGATAAGAAAACAATTCAAATTGTGCAAGGTACACATTTTGGCACTAATTAATACATCCATTTATCTTAAAAAACACCACCAAAATTGAGAACCATATAAAAAATCAATAAAACCCTCCGAAGTCCTTATTATAACATTATTAATACAATAAATATTTAATTTCTATGAAACCTTATAAAAAATATTGATTTGTTAGATAACTATTCAATAGTTTTAGTTAATCCCTGTATTGATGGCAATCAAAGCAATGCACTAATCATTGCAATCAATACAATAAAACAATTCTCTTGAAAGTAGCGATCATTTAAAGTAATTGTAATTATAATCAAAATTAAAAGGAAAGAAAGAGACAATTAAATGAGAAATCTATTTGAGAAGTAAGTCGTCGACGAGTGGTTCCAGAGGTTTGGGTCTTCTTAGACGATATCCGGACGCGTATAGCAATGGAGTGCTGGGAATGTCCATAGGATTGGGAGTCTTCGGGGGTCGGAGTCGAGTCATAAGACACAGATTGGGGTAATTCTTCATCACCACTTCCAACGGATCCGGATATACGGGATAACCATTCCTGTCATATACCATGTCTTCGCGGACCAAACTCTTATCTTCTGACGTATCCATCGCGTGATTGTCTTCCTTTGGTTCACAAATGGCCTCTTCGTTGGATTGTCTGTTAATCTTGAAGTTGTGACTCGTTTTGGGATATCTGAAGCCCTGTTCGATGGGTTCTTGTGGTGACTCTTGGATCAGATGGTCTGAGAAGTCGATTAAATCAAAATCTAATTTTGAAGTCATTTTGAAATGCTTTCAATGTTTTCAATGCTTTTGTAATGAAATGTGTTTTTGTGGTGAAAGTGAGTGAAAGTGTGAATCGGTTTACAGTTTGTGTTAATCACTGGATTCACACTTCACTGCCATCTCCTCTACACTACACCTACTGTTGATTCAATACTGCATATGAGTTGTGACCACTTATTACCGGTGATGACCACAACTACTCCTCACCACTCATACCATTCAATTCACTTGAATTACACTTTCAAAGTGATATGAGATGTAATATGAGATGAATTGATGTCTATCCAAACTATCATGATATTAATGATTGCTTTTTATTTCATCATTCATTTTGCATACACTGTATAATCAACTATTTTTAGACTCATTTTGCCATTAATTGAAAGAAATATATGACTAAACATACGATTAATACAAGTAAATTGTATTGATATGAATGTCGACCAATGATTAACATATACACATGTAGAAACTAACTTGTTTAGATTACATTTCACTAATTATATGCATCCACTTTATGGCCATGTATTGAAATTCTTTAAATTATATGTTTTAATAAAAGCTTTACTTTTAGTACCCGTAATAATGTGTCACAAATATTGATTCATTTTCATCATGATTATGAATTTGAAAATCATTTTGAATTCATATTTTTATTTAAATTATTAATAATTAAATTATGATTTTATTAATTAATTTGATGTGAATTTATTGATGCATTGGATTCAGTAATTTATAAGTTATACAAACAATACAAGGATTAGGAGTAGAATTAAATGAAAAGTCAATTTGAATTATACACAAAACAATTTTGAAATAATCATTTAATCTCTAATTCTTTAATTCTTTTTATGTATTAATTATTGTTTGATTAAAAATTTATATAAGTATTTAAAAATAAATTTATAAAAATTTGCAAAACAAAAGTCTTTAATCGCATTTTATTTACTAATTGACAAATTTTTAATTAAAATTAAACAAGTAATTAATAATTGCAAATAAATAAAATGTGATTAAATAATACAAATTAATTTCTGAAAAAGTTCGAACGTAATATGTGAACTTTCCCTGAATTATTATAAACTAAATATTAAGCTAGTACCTACGAGATCTGATCACTGAATGAATGGCATTAGTGATTTAATGAAACTAAAGGATTATGGGATTTAAATACTAAACTATTATAGTACAGTATAACTTAATTGCATAATGTATCAATATGCTAAAATTAACTGCAAACTTATGTCAATAACTGTAACTCTTTTTATTTACACCAGTATTACTGTTTTTAACATTTAAAACATTTAATATATTACATATTTATAAAGTATATGAATAATTCAAAATGACCATCACTTGTTAATCAATTTTGAATTGAATTTTATCCAATTTACGTTCACAAATAATTTTATTTTATTTAATTTTTATGATGATTAGTTGTATGGATACAGTTAGAAATTATATTATTGTTGTGATAAAAAATATTTTAAAACCGTTTGAATTGAAGTGAGCTTTGAATGGGTTTTGTTAAAGGGTTTGTATTCTACTGATCAATAATGAGGACAATTAACAATTTGGTCAATCGGTATGTATTGAAACATTGTAGCAATCAATGAACAATTTTGTTAGCAATATCTAACAATCTTAAGTAAGGCCAGCATTTTGAACATAGCATAGCATACACTACACAACAAACAAAAAAATCTAACTAAAATTATTCTGTATTTTAATCAATACTTAATGTGTAATTAATTTTCCTTAAGTGTCTGTCAAATAATTTACACCAAATATTATAAATACATAAATAAGTTGAGGAAATAAATTGCAAAGTATTTGTTAAATGAGATAAAATAATGTTTTAAACAGAATTATCGATTGAATAGTTTTAATATAATGTTTGTGTAAAATGAATGAATGAATCAATACATAGAGAAAAGTATTGATACGACTTATGAGGGTTTGAGACGAAAGAGTGAGTGAATCGATGCGTATAGAGATATAAATAAGAGAAATGATTTGTGGATTACGGCAACGATAGTGTGATGACAGCTATTTTTAGTCCAAAACTCAGATACAGATTCATCAAAGTTTTCACACAATTCTTGTTTCCATAAAAAAGAGATATTTCTAAATGAAACCAATACTCAAATACTCTGTTATTGTATTCCTTAAAAGAGTCGCTTATATTCATTGAGTGTATGTATAAATGGTATGAGAAATTATTGTCTTTATAAATGTTAAAAGCCGTGATGAAAGACATGTATCACTCTTGGCTTCAAAAGGTTGGCTTCAATCGCTTTATATGATCAGTGAAGCGATGGGTCATCTTATATACCAAATGCTTTGATTTGCGATCATAAAGATTAGATGAAGACTAAGAAATAGATGACTTTCTACTCGAGGTCTTTGTGAACACAACGATGACAACCAATTGTTAGTCTCAATGAAATGGTTTTTATTATTAAGTTTTGTCTTAATCTGAAATGACTCTCAGCTGGAAATAGTGTTTATAATGCTTATAGTGTACAACACATGCAATATATCTTTCTTTGATATGATATTCGGCGTCGGAAATGGTTTCAACCACTCATGAAATTATGACTTCCTATCATTTATTACATATGAGATAACAATACCTGAAAAATGAACTTCTCTTTTGACAAATAGTCTTTTCGCCACACATTTAGAAGTTTGACAAAATGTTTAACAATTAATGTGTCATTTGCTTAACAAATAAAACAATCTTTCGCTTAGATTTTATTAATATTTGTGAGAAAATATAATGAATATACAGTACTTTACTACAAAATCTCTGGTGAGTTGTCTACTTATGTCATTTAAGGACCATTTATTAGGCTCTCATTATAGCTGACATACTGTACATGTTTTAGTCGTTATTTTCGACGTAAATAACATTAAAATTTTTAATTAAGAATAAATATTAGATAATTTAATTACATTATTAATTAAGCACATTTTAGTTATAGTAATTTAAATTAAGTTAAAGTAAATTAATTAAATAATTGAATTAAAAATATATAATTAAATGTTGTTAAAACCATTTAAAAACATGATAAGTTATTTTAAATATGAGAAAAAATATTTTTTAAAATGGATCTATTTTTCTTATAACTAAAAGTTTTACATAAATAGGTATTTTACAAATATATACGAAACAATATTTGTTGGCATAAAATGTATTTTAAAAGTACCTTAAATAGAAATGACAGAATTTAAACAACAATTTATATATAAGTTTAATGAATTAATTGTGAATGAATTTTCCAATACATATTTTACTGTCAATCAAATTGTTGTCTTAAATCACAGATGTTTAGAGAGTGAATGGTCTAAGAGATGAGAGGAGAGATTGGTTTGTCCCTTAGCTTCAAATATACAATAGATATACAAACATCTATGTAAACCCTTTGGGAAATCTGCGATTACGTGAACCTCCACTCAAATCAGAATTTTGATAAATTTGCCAAAAACTATGAATTGAGAGAAAATATTTGTATGAATTATTTTGATGGCAATTCTGTCATCGTTTAAAAATATACAACCAATACATACCAATACATCCCAAACCTCTTGAGAGACTCGTTAGAAACCAGAGCTTTTCAATTTAAACAATCTTTGAGTCAATGTTTGCTTCAATTCTCGCGTTTAATGTTTTCCCTCTTTTAAAGTCTACGAAATATTTTGTGTTAAATATTTGGAAATAACTTCAAAACAAATATTAGTACTATTTTTCATGTTTTATATTCTTTTTATGTTTAGCTAATTATAAGATTTATTCGTTTAGTTTGCAAAATTTGTATTAATCAATTTGTTTCAATAGTTTTTACCAAAAATGTGAAAAACATTAAAGCGTTATTATAAATTTACATCAATATGCAATAAAGCATTTAATTAATTTTTAGAAAAATTTATCATTTTAAGTCTGAAATGCAGTTAATGTTAATAATCACACAAATTATACTCAAATAATAAGAGCTTTGAAAATGAAAAGAGAGAAAACGAAAGCTTAATATTATTGTTAAAAATGGGAAATAATTATGTCCTCAAAAGCAGGAAAACTATAACTATAATGGACTCCAATTATACTATTGTTGTCAGCATTTGAAATATGTTTAATGAGTAGATATTTTTAAAGCCTTATAATAATGTTTGAATGAAGAATATGTTTGTCTATTTGAATAGATTTGTAACGATTGCGAACACATACACTGTGCCCATACACTGTGCCCATACACTGGTGTTGCAATTCTCAATTTAACTTCTTTATTCATTTGACACTAAATATTATATAAATACATGCTTTTGATTGAGAATTACTTTTCAAAAAACATATTCTCTATTATATTGAATAGAAAGCTGAAAAGCATAACATGTATAACATTTACTCCATATATAAATCAATATATGGTATGGATTGAAATGACCCGAACCGAGACGATGTGTGAGTCCACGCTATACGCCATAGTATGGGTGGTTGTAGTGATCACTGTATAGAAACCGTACTGTTTATTATACACACTGTATGTACAGAATATGAGTACAATTCAAACATTTAGCTCTCAGATCGAAGTTGAATGAATCAAAGTGTTGCCATACATTCACAACTTGCTTACCAATCAATGGGATCACTGGCACCGGGGGTCTCAGTCATTCATCACCAATATTAACCAAGTTTTCATTATCATAATGTTAAAGGTGTCACTCTAACCAAAAATATATATAACAATCATTTTGCTTTATTTATCATGATATATGAATGATATGTTTTGGTGAAAAATAATTATAGCTACTCTATCTGTAGTTTAAGTTTATGTAAAATTTATTTAAATATGAAAAAGTTTTTAGAGATTATTTTTGTTATTTAAATAAAATGTTAATTAAATAAAATGATTATTTAACTGTATTTTTTGCTAAAAATTGTGAGAGAAAAAGGATATAATATATGAGGAGAATAAGCATGGTAGTGGTACGGGTGCATGATAGCCAATTTATGACCATTTGCTAAGCTTTAATGAATTTGAATACCCTTTGCATATCTCATTGAATACATTGTGTATACATTAAAAGGTTTAGTCGTTTTTGAAGTCAACTATAGAGTAAAGGAGCGATCGATGCCTCGACACAACTGT
>CAJPIZ010003538.1:0-11587 GCA_905368565.1 Medioppia subpectinata
AATGTGAATAGAAATGTGTATACAAATGCTATACAGTGCTATAATTGTGGCCGTTTAGGGCACAAGAGATATGAGTGCAGATCACCGCCTGTGAACCGCACCCAGAATGGCAACCAAAATGGTATGCAAACTGCTGTACAGTATAATCAAAGCGCGCCAAACAATGGTCAGCAGTTCCCACAACAAAGTGGTTCTCAAATGCAAACTCAAATGCATTCCTTTGATATTAATGGCCAGAATTCACAGAATTCCCGAAACAACAACTTGTTGTTAAACAATATAAGTTCCGATAAACTTATACAGATTTATGTTAAGATTAATGGCATAAATTTTAGTGCACTCGTAGACACAGGTGCCGAGTGTTCACTGGTTAAGAAATCTGTTGTTGATTATTTACAATTAAATTTACAGCCATATAAAGGTCCCGAACTCATGACATGTGATAAGACATGCATTGAAACTTATGGCAAAACAGATGTCAATTTAACTTTAGGACAAAATAACACTAAAAGTATGGATATATCTGTCATAGTGGTAGAGAGACTTCCTGCAGATATATTGTTAGGGTTGGATACACTACAGAAATTTAAGATTTCTATTGATTGCCAGCGAAAGGCAGTAATTGTTGGCTCTGTGAATGTTGACTGTAGGCCTGAAACAGTTGAAAGGAATTACTTTGACTTTGATTTCAAATATATTGCTGTTCCTAATAGCGCTGATTCTGTAAACACAGCAATAAATTCCTATGTATCGCAACCATCCCTTCCCTTTCCTAATGAATGCGATTCTTTGAGCCAAACAGACAATAAAATTATTTCAAATATATTGCTGTTCCTAATAGCGCTGATTCTGTAAACACAGCAATAAATTCCTATGTATCGCAACCATCCCTTCCCTTCCCTAATGTAAGCGATTCTATGAGCCAAACAGACAATAAAATTCAATGCAATTTGAATGAAATGCCTGCAAACAATCAAACTCTTGTGTTTGCAACCGATTGTACACTTAAGTCAAAAGCGCATACATTATTGAATGTGAAAACTAATGGCAAACATTTGGACTCTAATTCTATTCTCATGTGTTATAACAATGAGAATCTGTACAATAAAACAGGCATTGCTTTGCAAAACACAATCTGTGTTTATAATATAAATGGGTTGAATGTGAGCGCAATAAATACCACTCCTTATGACATTTACGTTAAAAGTGGTCAAACCATTGGTGAATATGAGATTCTGAGTGACAAACAAATACTTTCTATTGATTTGAATGAATTCTATGCAGAAAATAGCGATTGTAATGAATCTATTGATATAAACTCAATGAATACAGAATCCAATTATAAGACTATAACTGAAAGAGAGTTTGAATGCGATTACATTCAATTGAATGGCGGATCTGTTCAATGCGGTCCTCATTTAACTGTTTCTCAAAAACAGCAATTAATTGAATTATTGAATAAATATCCAATACTTTTGTCTTTCGATGAGACAAATGTCGGACAAATTAAAGGATATGAATACAAATTGAATGTCAATCCTGATAGCAATCCCGTACGACACCCGCCGGTGCGTACATCGTTTGAAAATATGCAAACTATTGACACAGAAGTACAGAAACTTTTATATAAGGGTATTATTAAGCCATCACTTAGTGATTGGAGTTCCCGTACGGTTCTTGTCCGCCGTAAAGATGGCCATGCAAACTATTGACACAGAAGTACAGAAACTTTTATATAAGGGTATTATTAAGCCATCACTTAGTGATTGGAGTTCCCGTACGGTTCTTGTCCGCCGTAAAGATGGCCGCCCGAGACTATGTGTAGATTATAGGGATCTCAATGAAGTGCTAACTATGGACGCATATCCCGTGCCAGACATACAGTTATGTCTCCGTACTGTACGTAATGCGAAATACATTACAAAATTAGATTTAAATGATAGTTTTCATCAAATTAAACTCTCAGATGATAGCACTAAATACACTAGTTTTGTGACACCGAGTGGTCACTTCTATGAATACAAATTTGTGCCATATGGAACTAAAGTTAGTACAAGTGCATTTCAAAGGGCATTAGATTTATGCACAATGGGTCTAAAATACATTGACCTGGCCTGTTACATCGATGATATTTTAATCCCTGGCCACACATTTGATGTGCATTTCAATAGATTGAGTAAAATTCTTGAGAGACTCAATGACTTTGGTTTTACTCTCAAAACCAAAAAGTGTTCATTTGCTATGAAATCAGTTGTATTTCTAGGATATTTAGTTAGCGAACACACCATAAGTCCTGCACCCGCACTACTGTCCGCTATTGATAATCTCAAAGTACCGAATAATGTTTCAGAGATTAGATCTCTTATTGGTATACTTTCTTATACTCGCAAATGTATTAAAGACTTTGCATTGAATATTGAATGCATTACTCGTTTGACTCGTAAAACAGTACCATTTAAATGGGAAAATGAACAACAATTAGCGTTCAATAGAGTCAGAGAAATTTACAAAAGTAAACCATTTCTTGTTTATTTTGATCCGAAACTTGACACACAGTTGTCAGTCGATGCCTCACAGTACCATTTAAATGGGAAAATGAACAACAATTAGCGTTCAATAGAGTCAAAGAAATTTACAAAAGTAAACCATTTCTTGTTTATTTTGACCCGAAACTGGACACACAGTTGTCAGTCGATGCCTCTCTAGTGGGCATTGGAGGTGCTTTGACTCAAAATCATGATAACAATTGGTTACCCGTCGGTTACTTTAGCCGACTATTGACTAAATCTGAGTCCAATTATAGTATCTATGATCTCGAAATACTCGCAGCCGTTGACTCTATGAAGTATTTCAATGACCTATTGATTGGTCATCACTTTGTGTTAATGACAGACAATAGAGCTGTTTCGTTCATTCGTAAGAAACGTGATCTCAATGGTAGAGTTGCCAGATATGCCTTATATTTGGAAAATTTTGATTTCACAATTAAGTTAGTTAAAGGTATTCACAACCCTTTAGGTGATTTTCTCTCGAGATTCCCTAAGAATCACAAATTAGTTGATAATAAGAATATTACAATTAATGAATTGAATGAGTTTGAGAGCAATTTACAGACAATTAATTCTATTTCAAACATTTGCTTAAACAATGAGAGAACAGTTGACAACTCTATGTTCACTAATAATGTGAATACAATTATTACTAATAATGAAATGAATATTTGCTTAAATGTTGCGAAAATACTTCCCAACAGTAATTCATTGATTAAAAGCCAATCAAATGATTGTGAACTGAAAGACATTATTCATATTTTGCGTTTAAATAACTCAAAGTCTGAAAACATTTATTTCAAACATATTTTTGAAAATTATAAACTGATTGACAATTTGTTGTACAAATACATTGAATCAAACAATAATTTAAACAATTATGTAGTTTGTATTCCCAATGCATTCAAACTCGATATAATGCACACATTTCATGACCTGGCTATCAGTGGTCATTACGGTATCAAACGTACAATTAGTAAATTGAGTGAAAGAATATATTTCCCAAAAATGAATAAATTCATTGAATTATACATTAAGTCCTGTTTGTTATGTCAATACAGAAAGTCCCCCAAAACTAAAGCTCCTGGACTTATGCAACCTATTGTTACTTCATATGTTTGGGAAATGGTTGGTGTTGATCATATTGGCCCACTTGTTAAGAGCAATGGTTACCAATATATCATTGTATTGACAGACAATTTCTCAAAACTTGCAATCTGTAAACCTGTCGCTAAATCTGATGCAAAATCTGTTGCAAAATTTATTTATGAAGACTTAATATTGACTTTTGCCTGCTTTCCACGCAAACTATTGACTGATTGTAATCAGGCTTTTATTGGCAAAGTTGTTACACACTTAAATATATTAATGGGAATTAAACAAGTTAAGACCTCCGGGTACAAACCATCCACAAATAGCGTTACGGAGCGCTACAACGGTTCGTTGGCCACCTCTCTGGCCATGTATGTGAATGACAAACACAATGATTGGTCAAAGTATGTGAAAAGTGTTGTCTTTGCATACAATTGCACAGTACATGCAAATACAGGTTATAGTCCCATAGAAGTAGTTTTTGGTCATAAACCTCAGTTCCCAATTGATATTGAATTACAATTGAATCACTTGAAAGGCACTCCCAATCAGTATGCATTAGGTTTGGCTCAATATCTACAGGATGTCAAACAAAATGTGTACAATAAACTTATGGTATCTCACAGTAGGGATAAAATCAGATACGATAAGAAACATAGAGATATCACATTGAAAGTTGGTTCTAAAGTATTGTTTTATAACCCTTTCATACTTCCCAACCATAGAAATAAATTGGCTAAGAAATGGGACGGAGTGTACATTATTGAAGAGCAGATCTCTCCCCTTCTGTACAGACTTAACTTCAAGGGTACGGCCTTTAAGAGTAATGTTGTGCACATCTCTCGACTCAAACCCTTTTATGACCGACAGATACTGTTAGCAGAGTTTGAGTCCAAAAATTATACATTCATTTCTAAATCAGTACTCAAACACAAAACATTGAATGAAAGTGAAAGTCAGTTATTGTATAAGAAAAGTGATTCAAATACTCGTTCAAATACCTGCACACCCGACCGATTGCCTATCCGTTCATCCGATCGACTCCCTGTCCGCACACCGGAGCCGAGCCCTGATCTGAGTCCTATCCGTGCACCTGACCCGACACCTACTCCAACACATTCATCTCAATCAACAGATATGTATGACATTAATGAATCTGATTCTGATATCTATTCAACTGATTCTGAAACAAGTACTGATTCTGACACAACCTCTGGAAGTGATTCAGAATCAGACAATAATGTTGTCAATAATGAGCCCAATTATCATGTAGAGCAAGGAATTCGCCGCTCATTAAGACCCAGATTAGCTCCCAATAGAATGAATCTATATATGTCTACTATTTTATGCATGTTTTCTATGATAACAATTGCCACTTCTTTGGCTACTGTTGAACCCGTTATCTGGAATAGACTCAATAATCCCGTAATTGAAGGCTTAGATACTGTTACCGCTGTTATTGATTATAAGAGTCCATGTTATTTGTTTGATGAGCTACTCATTGGTAAGGAATCGTCTCTTGAAATGAAACAATGGTGTGATTCTCTGTTTATTACAAACTTTAAAACACCTATTAATGAATTTTGTACTTCCGTTGGAGACCGAGATTCTGCTAAATTTGGTTTAATAAGAGAAAAACGTTTCATATTTACTGGTATTATTGCTGTAATTACTATTGTAAGCATTATTACAAGCATTGGTATTAGTGCTACAGCTCTGGTAAAAAGTAGTTCAAATGATAATCGTTTGAATGATTTTGAAACTCAATCCACAGAAATTATGAATAATTTACGTGAATTGAAATTCAATGACAGAAACCAGAATCAAGTTTTGTATGAATTCAGTGTACTATTGAAAAATGTTTCTGATGAATTATTTCTCATAAGAAATGATCTAAATTTTGTTAAAAATTCTGCTCCAAAAGCAATCCGATTGATATCTCTTTTAACAACAAAGTTATATCACATTAAAAATGATTTGTCAGACATTTCATATGATTTTAAGAATGGGAGACTAAACCCAAAATTGCTTAAAATATTCAACTATACTAATCCTTGTGGACTGCGATGTCCATCAGATTACTGGACTGCATTAAGTTGTAAACATGACGAGATTAGACATATGATTGTCATTAAGTATAGCATGAAAATTGTTAAACTCGACATGCATGCAATGAAATCTGATTCGTTTAATTTGGTTAAAATTAAACGTGAAAACAATACTAATTACTTATGTAATAGTCGTTTCACTGGTCCTGAAATTGTTTTATTTGATGCTAAAAATCATTGCATTAAACCTCTTAAGCATATGTCCAAAGAATCCGCAAACATTGTATTGATTGAAAATGACTACAATTGTACCCAAAATCATGTAATGATTAGTACCGGAAATTACTTTGAAATGGATAAATGTGTCCAAAAGGATCACATTTCATATTCAGATGTTGTACAAGTTAAGCAAGCACAATTGTATAACTATATTTACTGTAATGGTTTTAACATAACTATTTATGGTAATAATATAAGTTGTGGTCCCGAAGTGTTTGTCTTGCCTTCTAATCAAAGTTTCAATATTGGAAACATTACTTACAAAACAAATGCACTTAATTTACACTCTGAATTGAATTTTGTACCAAGTTGGAGTTATGCAATTAATCACATACTAAATCCTAAAATGCGAGAAAATGTTTTGGAAAACTACTTTAATGTGATTAATAATCAAATCAATTCAATGGATTCCGGACTTTTCAATGATGTGCATGAAATTCAACTAAATTATCACAGATATGGAAATATTCTACTTATTCTATTGCTATTATCACTATTGATACTATTTGCATGTTTTTATTTTAAACAACATTTTAATTGCATTAAATCAATGATGTGCATGAAATTCAACTAAATTATCACAGATATGGAAATATTCTACTTATTCTATTGCTATTATCACTATTGATACTATTTGCATGTTTTTATTTTAAACAACATTTTAATTGCATTAAGACTACGGAAACTAATACACAAATGCATGAAATGATTTCCATTCATTCCGAGCCTTTAATGCAAAATGTCTCACAAACTAATGCGAAAACTGTTGCCATGAATGACAAGAATTCTGGAAGAATCGTCATTTCAATGAATGACAATTAATCAATATTTTAAACATTTTATTTTAATTATAAATGAATTTAAATAATATTCAATTTTACTTAATTTTTATGATTAATCGATATTTTATTTTGCATTTATTATACATTTATGTGAGTTATGGAGCGAAAAGGGTATTCAAAGCCAAGACATCACAAACACAACAATTATGTTAACAGAAACAGCAGTAAAATTGATTCAATTTTACGCATAACTAATGCACTGAACAGAGATGTAGACAAAATGCTTGGCAAACAAAACAACACAACAGACACACAGACCATAGGATTGACAGACAAATTGGATTTGATTTCAAACACATTGTTAGAGATTAGGGATAAGTTGGAGACCGTTGGCAAAGACAAGGCAAATACCACTCAACCTACACCTCAGATGCAGTACATGGAGTTACCGTATCCGCCGCCCAACGCCTACCCATCCATTCCCATCCGCTACTCATACCCGACACCCAACTCACGATTCTTATACTAATTATGATTTAATTACAATTATTTTACACCAATTTTGATAAGCATTATATAATCACTTTTGATATTTGAATTTTGAAACTAATTTGATAACTATTTTATAATCATTTTAATATTTTGATGTTTTAAAACTATTTTGATAAGTTCTATTTTAAGTATTGATTTAATGATTATTTGATTTGATTTTAAATTTTGATTTTTATACTTAACCATAATTTGATTTTATTATTTTGATATTCATTTAAAGTGAAAAATAAATTAAAATCTATTGATTTTAAATTATTTTGTTGGAGTGAGAGAAGAGTGTCAGAACATGAAATATATTTTAGTTTACATTTCATTTCAAACAACTTTTAGTTAAACAGTTTATGGCTTCACTATTGTTGAGCCCATACATAGGGTTAGGACTGATTGTCGCCCAGAATCAAAGGATAGCCACCCTTTTATGACCACCTCTTAGGTTAGGTTTGAGACCCAGAACTCTGGTATCACTGCTCAGACCACTCACTCTCTCCCTCTCCACTCACGGCACAAGTTGTGCAAAAACTCTGTATTTTCACCACAAGTTTTGTCTCTAATATTTTATAGGTTAGGTTTGAGACCCAGAACTCTGGTATCACTGCTCAGACCACTCACTCTCTCCCTCTCCACTCACGGCACAAGTTGTGCAAAAACTCTGTATTTTCACCACAAGTTTTGTCTCTAATATTTTTGAATAAAATAAGTTTTGATTTAAAGTAAAGTTTTGTTTTAATTAATAAATACTATTTCACAATAATAGAAAAGAACCCTGATACCCATAATTATCAGCCCTCACCACTCGCCGCATGACAAATGTGCTAAAAATTATTAGTAAAATGAAAAAATTGACTTTCATTATATATTCAATCCTTAAATACCGACCAGTTTTAAACATTAACTCTCTGTCTCTCTCTCTCTCTCTCCATTCATTTTACCTAAATTTAAAACATTTTTAATTTTAAACGAAATATTAAAAATATAGATCAATTGTCATGTTTATGATATATTAAAGTAATATAAATACCATGATTTTATCACAATCTATTTATGCATTTAAATTGTCTTATAAATGTTGCATCAGTTCTCTTGCAATAAAAAAGCTAAAGCATTATTATGCAACAGGATAATATAAACCGATATTATACCTAGAAACAAATCTGCACCATGTTCCAAATAATTTTTGCTAATAATACAGAATTTTTACTAGTAATCATTTACAGCATTTATCAAATAAGGTCAGGCATAAAAAATTTTCAATCTAAAAGTAAATCAAATAGAAATTACAATAACAATTCCACAAATCCTCTACTTTCAATGTTACCATGCTTTAAAACTACCATCATATCTGGTTAGTTTTAGTATTTTTTAATAAAAAAAAATCTGGAACTAATTACATCTGGAACCATTTATAATATTTACTACTTCATGGAGATTAGGAAGTTAATCAAATAAATGATACTAACAAGGAGGGCGTAGATATATTAATTCCGTTATAAATTTAATATTAAAGCATTTTGTATTTTAAATTCTCATGTGATAAGTGATAAGTTCTCATAAAATGATGAACAGTTCCATCACATGCTTTGTTTATACCATCAAAACAATGTTACGAATACTTTTGAGAAGCGAGTCTGAGGTAAAGGAATCTTAAATAGAAACCCCGTTTGAATTAATCGCATTAAACTTTGCATTATTAATACCACTTAACAACATGTGACAGATTACCCATCATTTCGTATTACATATACTCTACTGTACTGTAGATAAATTGTACAGATTTTGTTGGACTATAAATTCAACTGATTTTAATATATCTGTTTCATTGAATCAGTCGTTAGTTACAAGTACTGTACAATTACTGTATAATTTTGTGGCAAAAATGAATAGTATTTTAAGCATATGTTTGATTTTGTCAGTCAATTTAATTGCCACCAATGCATCCAAACGGTGGCCAAATCACGACATATCGACACTAAAACTCTTGCAGTTAGTCCACAGACACGCAGAGCGACCGCCGCTATATTTCCCGCCTAACGATCCCTACAAAGACAGCAAGTATTGGCACGAAGGGGGCGGAGAACTGGCCCTCAAAGGCAAGTATCGTATGTATAAATTGGGAGAATTCATACGACAAGAGTATAACGACTATTTNCAGCAAGTATTGGCACGAAGGGGGCGGAGAACTGGCCCTCAAAGGCAAGTATCGTATGTATAAATTGGGAGAATTCATACGACAAGAGTATAACGACTATTTGGGCGATAAATACTCGCCCCGAGAGGTGTTTGACAGAAGTTCGGTCACCGATCGGTGCATTGAAAGCACATCCAGTCTATTGGCCGGCGCTTATCCGCCCAAAACTCAGGACTGGATTTGGGATATCGGAGGGGACGCTAAGTTGGCTCATTCCTGGCAACCCATCCCTATATCACCGATCGGTGCATTGAAAGCACATCCAGTCTATTGGCCGGCGCTTATCCGCCCAAAACTCAGGACTGGATTTGGGATATCGGAGGGGACGCTAAGTTGGCTCATTCCTGGCAACCCATCCCTATTCAGACTTTTATTCCACATGAAAACGATCTGGTTTGCAATGAGGTAAACATTTAATTGTATTACTTTATGTGATGGCACTTACAATTAATAACCAATAGGACAAACACTGTCCGCTTGTGGACCGGGAGAGGGCGAAGATATTTGAAAGACCGGAACTCAAAAACTTTACTGAAAGTCAGAAAGAGGTGTATAAGAAGGCTTCGGAGGCGAGCGGACAGTCCATAAAATCCATTCAGAGTGCATCTGATTTATGGGATGTCCTACAGATTGAATTCGCCCGCAATTACTTCTGGAATAAGACGTGGACTCAGGAGGAAGAGAAGAAAATGATCGACGACTTGTATTTATCGCGAGAAATGCAATTCCGATACAATTGGGACAGTCCTGCCATTAGACGGCTGAGAGGCGGCGGTTTGGCCTCACAGTTGATCCACAATAACAGAGAAGAGGTGGCAAATCAAAACAATCGGAAACTATACGTGTACTCAACGCACGACACAACTGTTGCCGCAGTAATCAATGCACTCAATCTGTCCAATCGAGATATGCCGCCATTCGGTGCGACCCTTCTCTTTGAATTACACCAAAACAGTAAAACCAATGAATATTTTGTGAGAACTTTCTATCAAAACGAGACCACAATTAATGAAGGGATTCCTCACGCCCTCAGTTGGGGTGACTGCCAGTCGCTAACCGACTGCCCATTTGATAAATACATTGAATCCACGAAACACTTGTTGTACACAGATTTTGATAAGGAATGTAATGCTTTATAATAATTATTGATATTATATGATAATTAATGCACTATTAGTTTAATTTCAAATTAATAAAATACCATTTTAGACAAATATTATATTGTATGTGAATTTGATTAATAACAAAAAAACACTTTTAATTTATATAGAAACATAAATAAAATGGTTAATATTTGCCTTAAAAGTAAATTATTTTTAAAAGTTCTCTACATTAAATTATTAACATATAAATTAATTCATATCTGGTCTTATTATATTTACAATTTATAATATCTACCAATTCATAAAGATTAGAAAGTTAATCCAGTGATAATAAAATAGGAAATACATTTTATATTAATTCCGTTAAACAGTTAACGTTAAAGAATTTTATATTTTAAATTCTACTTTTATTTGTAACAAGAATAGTTACAAATACTATTAATGTTATATTATATAATTTATATATCATTCTTTGTTTACACCATTGATATTAAGTTATGAATGAGAAGTTATAAAGAAGGCTGTATAGGAAGTTTTAAAAATACCCTCGTTTAAATTAATTTAATTACACTTTGTATTATTAACAACATGTGGTAAATTACACATAATTTTATATCTACACAATGATATATCATGTAGATAAAATGTAAAAAATTTGTTATACTATAAATTCGACTAATTTTAATACATTTGTTTCATTGAATTAGTCGTAAAGTTAAAAATAAATATTTGCAACAAAAAATGAATATTATTTTAAGCATATGTTTGATTTTGTCGGTCAATTTGTTTGCCGCCAATGCATCCAAACGGTGGCCAAATCATGACATATCGACACTAAAACTCTTGCAGTTAGTGCACAGACACGCAGAGCGACCGCCGCTTAACTTCCCGCCTAACGATCCCTACAAAGACAGCAAGTATTGGCACGAAGGGGGCGGAGAACTGGCCCTCAAAGGCAAGTATCGTATGTATAAATTGGGAGAATTCATACGACAAG
>CAJPIZ010003539.1:0-11587 GCA_905368565.1 Medioppia subpectinata
CACACACAGCGATGCTATACGTTAACCACATTTGGGGTATTACTCACACACAACGATGCTATACGTTAATACATTTGGGGTATTACTCACACACAGCGATGCTATACGTTAACCACATTTGGGGCATTACTTACACACATTACAAATATGTCATATATTATATGTAAAAAACTATTGCCACTATTTGTCCACTATTTTTAGGGGCTTCTTAGGTAAATGTCCATTATTACACATTTACGAGTTGGCAACACTATGTGTGTCACTATGGCAACACTATAATTAAATATGATATTTTTATAAAAATAAATTTTATATTAATTGTATTGATTATAAAAATTAAGTGAAAACTAAGGAAAACTTATTTGAATATGTCAAATCAACTCAAAATTCAATAAATACTTAATATTTACATAAAAATATTTGTCTATTGTTGTTCCATTTTTGGTCCATTTTCCCAAACCATTATTCGATAAAGATCAATTTTTCATGTAGAATGATCTGGTAATTCTAGTCATAGACTCAGCATTGCCTATGAAGTTATTATTGTTTATAGATTTATCATTACTACATGCATTCGTCCCATACGATCAACATTGTCTATAGGATTAGTATTAGTCCCATAGATTTGACATTGCCAGTGTCATCTTATGGTATTATCCATGTTATTTTTATGCCATAAACTTAGTATTACCCATGTTATTCCTATGCCATAGACTCATGGGATATGCCAAACGATCTTATAAACAAGATTCTTCATATATGAATTGTGGTTAAAAATTGATGGATTAATAATATGTAAATGTTTAGCCATAACCAACCCTAACGTTTTATCCCAAACACACGGTATTATCCAAAAAACCAAGTATTATTCCAAATACACAGTATTATCCAAAATACACGTATTATCCAAAAAACCAAATATTATCCCAAATAGACAGTATTATCGAAAATACACGTATTATCCAAAAAACCAACTATTATCCCAAATAGCCAATATACCTATTTTTGTCCACACTTTCTATTCCTCCATATATGTGAAGCACTTTTCACTGGAATCTCAATCATCTTAACCTAAATACCAAGTCATGTACTCAAACACAAACACACCGACAGATACACATTAATGTACTCACTATTTACAATATTCTATCTTATACACAGACACACCGAATATGTTAACTAAAATATGGGTCAAACTGACCCCAAATGGACATCAAAATGACTCAATTGTCACCCTATTTAAGTCCCAAACAACACAAACACTTTATGCATTATATCAATTATTTTATACAGAGTAAACCTCTTGCACACATTTAGTGTGCCATCCATTCAATTGTATTGTGCCTTCAAATCAATTGTTTTTCAATCATTTAATCAATGAATTTTGTATTATTATATTTCAAGTGATCACTAATAAAATCAAGTTATTCTAGAATTACAAACACGACTGCAATCCATTCATTTAACAACTAATTCTGTGCCTAACATTCAAAACCATTTACAAATATTAAACTAATTAAATTACCATAAATATATTAATTTACAATTGTGCTATCGGAAATATTTATAATAGCTTAATATTACATACAACGTATTTATTATTAGACATTTTTAAATAAATAAACATTACCTGAATTTTTTGATTATAGAAATTGTATAAATATCTCAATATTTATAACATTTTACATGATTTAGAATTTTTAATAAGGATAATAATGGCAAATTATAATGACAATATACTATTTTGTTTATTAATAATAATCTGCAGTTTATATTTAATAACGGCTTTACCGATTTATCAAAATAGTGGCAGAAATATAATATTTTTTGAATTTAATAATAAATCGTGGTATGAATTCAAAAATCGTGTCACCGGCCATTACCTCGTGTGGACAACCGAAGTCAGTACAAAAGCTGTTAATGGTAACACTACTCGAAATGATAATGTTAGACACCAGTTTCAACGTCAAGAAACAGATGGCTGGATTACCATGGTGCATCCAAATAATAGTAGTCACCTAGTACAAGTGATTAAGTCTCCCAATTCAGCCTATGTCTCTATTTACACTAAAGACTGCCGTAAGTTTTAAAAAAATGTTTGTAACTCTATGATTACATGTCAAATAATAACAAAATTGATATTATTTATATATAGATCTTGGTAAATACCCTAATGGCGAGGATCCTGAAACCGGTGCAATAATTTGTATGAAACTTGTATGGAAAACTGTTTATCACTCGGAAGAATTTGAATGGCAAATGTTAAAAATACGAGATGATTCAACTGAAAAGGAACCATGTACTAATTTATTGTTAAATTCTATTTATATATACTTTGTGCACTTATGGACAAAAATAAGAAGTTAATAAACATTATAGCGAATTGAATTATAAACATTTTTATTAATTTTATATACATATAGACATGTACTGTATATAAGGTATTAATTCTATACAGCGCACTTATTTAAATTATTAAAATATTTTAATAATGATATGAATTCTTTTATGTTTAAACACTTAATAATAAACTTAATTTAGAAATAATAAAATTACTCTTAAGACATTATAATACGTTATAATTATATAATAACTAACAAATAGATTAGGCATAGGCACAGAATAGTTCGTTAACCTGCTGTGTTAACTCCAGCAATCTGATTATGGTGGTTCTATATGAACATTGACATCTTACTCATGACATCTTATGACATTGACATAATCTCTACCAAATAGCATGCATGCTTCCTTCCGACTCCCTTTTCAACTTGCGTAAAACCATGACATTTTGAAATGGCCTAAAATTTCCATAGACAAGTCACGTGAAATCAGTAATTTTTTATAGAAAAATATTAAATATATGGAACAATGGATTTAGCAGTAACAGTGTCATAAAACCAGTGTTATAAAATTAAAGTATATTTTCATAATACCGCTAGTGGGACTTCCAATGTTAAAGTATAGCCATTGGATTAACATGAAGTCTCATGTTAAAGCGCATATGTTGGAGTGGATTGGCCGGAAGAGTTATAAATCACATTCTTCATAAATGAATTTTTGTTAAAATATTTATAATTGAATTCTTTGATATAAATGTAACCACATTTAACGTAAATAACTGATAAATTGAGATTTAAATCGGAAATGTGGCAAGTATTTAAACGGATGATATTGTATAATTATTAATTTAATAAATAAATCACTTTACATTACGTCACTTCATATTATGTATACTTTCATTTATATTTTTATCATTTCATGGTCAAGATATGTGTAATAATATACAAATATATATTAAATAATATTTTCAATTTTTTAATAATATTTTTTATAAACAGTAGATAATAAATGATCAAAATTTTATTTCAAAATAATTTTAAAAATATATTAAATTATTCAAATTAATTTTAAATATACATTATTTTGTCTATTTTTCAGTCTATTTTTATGATCCGTTGCCATCACATAAAGCTGATAAATGTCTGCCGATTGTTATAGAAAATATAATTTTGAATCATTCACAAAATGCACTAGGATCGATCGTTCGTCGTGGATTTGGGCGTCAATCTCAGGGAAATTGTTTGAAATTATGTTTAGAGTTTGTAGAAAAGCACCTTTCAAATCCACAACATTGCGATTCACTTGAATGGACAAATTATTACAAATAATTATTTACAATAATAATTAAATATGTAAACCATAATTTTAATAAAAATGTACATTAAATTAGAAATTATGTATAAATATAATTAGTATTTGAATATCTTTTATAAACTTGTTTATGTAAATGTAATATTGAAATGCAGTACTTGTGATTAGCCCCAGTGTGAACACCTTTTTGAATTCTGTATGTAAATAATTTATTTTAAAAGTATTTTAATTAATTTGATTAAATTTAAATGTAGTAAATTACTTGTGATTTGGTATTTTCAATAAGAGTACGTTTAAATACTAAACAACGCACACACGGCGATGGTTTCCGTTAACTACAATTCGGATATTGCTCAAAGAATTGATTAGCATTGTCTATAAATTTAATATGAGTTCAATAGTCTTGCCAATGGCAAGTTGCCATAGTGTCATAGTCTTAAGCTGTAATTCCATAGAAATCCATTAAAGCATTTTCCCCATAGAATTAACATTAATCCCATTGAATTATCATAAAGAAAATTTATCTTTTCCCTTCATATTTCGCTTTCCCATAGGAAACAATCTCCCATATAAGTAACATTACCAGGCTCGAGATCGGTACGAAAGATTGTGTTACGCATCGCTCTTATATTTTCAAGAAAATGTAACATATATTATATTTATTATAATTAAAACATACACATAAAAACCGGTTTTGTGTAAACGATATTTTAATGCAAAACATTAGGGTTAACTTCAGGTTACATTATTTATATAATATATTAAGATAGGACAATTCTTGACCAATTATTATAATTAAATTTAGTGTTTCTTACAACTAAAGTGTAAATCACTTGCTTTTTATATTTAAAAGTACTCCTATCTTAGCATTTGATATAAATTATGTGACCTGGAGTTAATCCTAATGTTTTACATTAAAATATCGTTTGCACAAAACCGGTTTTTATGTGTATGTTTTATTTCTAACAAATATATGTTACATTTTCTTGAAAATATAAGAGTGATGCATAACACTATATTTCGTACCAATCTCGAGCCTGAACATTACCGATACGATAACATTAGCCTATTTTTAGTCTATGAAACAAGCTCTATAGTAATAACATTACACATGTTAAGTCTATGTATAAAGATTAATATGCAATTCGCAATATACCGTGGGGGCTGAGGAAGGGGGCCGAACGATCATATAAACCACATTATTCAATGGTGAATTGTGCTTAAAGATTTTATATTAAACTAAATATTAAGTCATGTTATGATACATACAAGATATATAGAAAGTTCATTAATGACCAGAGTAAACTTGAATATCTCTCAAGGTATTCAGTCTAGAAATTCAAATGATATTAAATTGTATCAAATTAATTTTCAATCCCGGGAGTTTATTTTATAAAATGGTTAATTAATAATTTTATTTTTAGTAATTACGATGGTAGAATAACATTTTTAACGTAATTCACATAATTCCATCGTAATTACTAAAAATAAAATTATTAATTAAACATTATTACGTAATATTTTATTTTGGTTTCTCCGTTTAGTATCATCGTTTTATTAATTTACTAATAAGTTTTTACATATTTCCATTCAATACATGTTTAACTCAAACCGACAAAATTTATGATCACATTTGGTGACATTACGTCCGCCAATAGTGGCGGTGAAGACTCGGGAGAATTTAGGCGAACAGACCATCTCACCAGACATTTGTCGGGCCCTCTCGACCCTCATCTCCGCTATTAAACCCATTTCCACTAAACGCTTAGCCGACGGACAGTTAGACCGCTGAACACAATCGGACAGTTGGGTACTGTTGTCACAAACCGTATCGATCCCATGGCTCCGACGTCCAGCCGGTGTGAACAGTTGGGTACAGGAGTCGCCTTAAATACCATGATAAAAACTATTATAATTACATTAAATAATGTTAGTTTTATACAAACTTTGATTGTTATTCTTTTATACCGTAACTAGCGTTGCCTGAATTTTGATAACGTGATGTATTATAGTCACATTAAGTTTAAAATAAACCTATCAATTAATAGACTATTTATGCAATTTATTAGCAAATTTATATCGAATTTATTTTGATAGTAAATGTCGGCAAAATGTGATCAATCACTTTAAATTATACGCTCGTATTGTGTGAAAACTGTTCGATTAAATAAAGTTAGAGAGAGATTGAGAGGCTTAGACATACATCTGGTCCGTACCAGATCTCGGCAAACCATAGGCCAAGTGTAGGTTCGGGTGGAAATTCAAACCGATAGTCAACAAAATATTTTGGTTTATTTGGCCATAAAGTTGTTTCCTCTGTGTATATGTTTTGTGGATTTTTATGAAAAATTTACAATTAATTAATTAATAATTTTGTATTAAATTACTTATACTTTTATTCTAAAAAGGAATTTACGAGATGTGAGATGGCCATTTTCTCATCATCTTGCCATGGTTAGATCCAGTACGAGTGTCTGATAGATAATCAAAAGTGAAAATGTCCAACGGCTTAGAACGGGAAAGTTATGGCCACTTTTGTAAAAATTTACATACTTTGTATAGCAATAGATTTTGGTGATTTCTAACTTATACTCAGTCATGCACTTGAGAAAATTCAGTTCTCTATGCTATACAAAGTATGTCAATTTTTACAAAAGTGGCCATAACTTTCCCGTTCTAAGCCGTTGGCATAATTTCACTTTTCATTATCTATCAGACACTCGTACTGGATCTAACCATGGCAAGATAATAAGGAAATGGCCATGGCACATCTCGTAAATTCCTTACGATTTGTGGATTCTTATGAAAAATTTACAATTAATTAATTAATAATTTTATATTCAATTAATTATACTTTTATCCTAAGTTTAAAGCTCTGGTCGACGAGTGGCCGAAGTCTACCATTGAGTCTAATACACCGTATGAGCACATTATCTGTCGGATTATATAAGGGTTTATCGGTTTGATTGAACGCAAAACCGGAAATCGGGATAACATGGGTAATGCTAAATCAATGGACAATACTAACCCTATGAACTAATGTTATTTCTATGGATAATACTAAGTCTATGGGGAGCGCTATTCCTACGGACTCATATTAAATCTATGGACAATGCTAATCTATTTCTTAAGCAATACCCGAATTGTGGTTAACATGTAGCATTACTGTGTGATCTTTGTTTATAATATAACGTAATTTTTTAATCACCAAGGTGTTATTAAAATATTGACTTTATATAAGAGTATACTATATTTGACTAACATTTGAATAGTTTATATATTACAACAAAAGAAACAAATGTCAAAAAACATAAGAAGCAAAAATACATATCATAAAGCTAAATGTGCCTCATATTATCCTATGGGATTATTTTCATTTTAAAGATGGCAATTTATAGCTAAATTAAACAAATTATTTTTGGTATTTCAATTAACTATTTGAGAAATATATTGATAAAACATATAAACAAATTACAACATATCATACGATAATAAAATTACAGAAATGTAGTAATTTTTTATGGGAAATGTTTAAATCGAGTGTAATTAAAAATGAGATTATATAATAAATGCACTTATTCTTATAAATATGAATTGTTAAAAATTTATTATTAAGATTGAATTACAAAAGGATGATACAATAACCCATGCCATTTTTAACCACAATTCAGAATGTGGTTTATAGAATCGTTTGGCTCTCTACTCTCCTTCCTGCTTCCACTCTATGGGATTACAGCTTAAGTCTATGGTTGAACTTTAAAATGGGGCTAATGTTATCGCATAAATAATGTTAATCTTATAAGGAAAGTTTTCAATAGGTTTCTATAAGATTACAGCTTGAGTCTATGGCATATTTATAACATGGGTAATACTAAATAAATAAACAATATTAACTCTATGAGACTAATTTAAATAATGGTTATTTTATAAAATTAATGCTAAGTTTATTACTAGATCTAGGATTAGCATTCTTCCAATAAAGTTCAAATTGTCCATAGATATAGCATTACCCATGTTATCCCGAATTCCGGCTTTGCGTTCATTCAAAGCAATAAACCCTTATATAATCCGACAAATAATGTGTTCATTCGATGTATTTAACTCGATAATAGACTTTGTTCACTCGTCGACCAGAGCTTCAAACTTAGGATAAAATATAATTAATTTTGATAAAATAATTAAATAATTTTACAAATTTTATGATAAGAATCCACAAAACATATACACAGAGTGTTAGAAAAGGGTTAGGTGTCAGAAGATCTGAGGAGCAAATTCTTATTATTAAAACAATCTTATTATAAAGTTATGTGTCTCATATTATCCTATGAGGTTCACCTCATGTTAAAGATCATGTTAAAATTAAATAAAGTATTTTTTATAATTTTAATAAACTATTTGGCAAATATATTAATAAAATATTTAAAAAAATTACAAAATTACATCAATTTATTAAATAATATTTATTTAAAATGTTTAAATAGATTGTAATTAAAAATGATATTATTGAGTAAATTTACTTATTTTGACAAATATGAATTGCTAAAAATTTATGTTCAAGTTTGATTAATAAAATATTAGTAAAATAACCAGTGCCATTTTAATTATAAATTAATTTTTACCACAATTCAATTAATAATGTCATATGCTATATATAGATTATGATATTAGTCTATTAAATCGATTAATTTCATCAATAATCATCAATTTTATTTGATCCGTCGGCCATAAATCAATCATCTTTGTAGTTAAAATAAACGGTCGGTCAGTGAGTCGTTCATCGTTGGAGTCGTAATATTCATTAAGGTAGGGATGAGCTAAAGCTTCCTCAGCATTAATGCGTTGATTGGGATTAAAGGCCAACAACCGGTCCAACATATCTAGTGCCTTAGGTTTGGCTTCCGGGAGTCGCAGAGCCCAATCGATCCGATTTCTTGAATCACGTATCACTGATTCCAAACTTTGTATAGTGGCCGGCGTAAGCCAGGTTAGATCTAATTCATTACCTAGCACGTTAAATATGCATTTAATTTGTTCGAATGAGTTGCGGCCTTGAAACAACGGCTTATTTATAATCATCTCAGCAAATACACAGCCTACTGACCACAAGTCTAACGATTTTGTATAACAATCTGGCGACATCATCACTTCTGGCGCGCTGTGCCACAAACTTGTACCGTACGCCGTACGGTAGCTCTCATGATCGTAAGAAGAATCATTGACGCTTGCCGCGCCAAAATCGCACAATTTAAGATGGCAGGTGGCGTTCACTAATATATTAGTGGGTTTGATGTCCCGGTGAAGTACGTTCGCTGAGTGTATGTACTTGACCGCCAGTAGTATTTGATATAGAAAATATTCTATATGCGCGGCAGATAGAGTGATCATTTGTTGATTTTTCAATTCTATAAGCTGAGCTAAATCATATTGCATAGGACTCTGCATGATATACACGTGCTCTATGGTGGACGGATGCGCACTCGGCACAGGGCTATATATTAAATCTGTGATCTTCACAATATTTTCGTGTTGAAGATGTGGTAGAATTCTAATTTCACGCAGTATTCTTTTACACGTCGTGGATAGACCCAAATGTGACATCTTTTTGATGGCCACCTCCTGATGGGTACGTTTGTCGTATGCAAAACATAATATACCGAAACTTCCCTGACCACGGTACTTTAGTAAATTGTATCGTGAGCCCACTTGAAAGACTATTTTCAATTTATCATTTACACTCATGATATTTTAATACAAAGTAATTAAATTAATATTATATGTTATAGTTATTAGTTAATCAGTAAGTATTAGAGTATTTACACTATGACTTAATAAATATGCGTTTTTTAATACTTTTTATAGTAAATCACTGGCATTGAATTTATACCAAAAATAATACGGACACAGATAAAAGTGAATTTCAGATATGATAATATTAATGGTATGAACGGAAGTTCTTGTTTTGTATAACCATATTCATTATAATTACACTATACTATACCATGTAAATACAGATTAATTATTAATTAAATTGTGATAATTTTAATTGAGAAAAATCAGATGTAAATGAAATTATTTTTAACATAAAAATAACGTATCAAAGGGATTAAAGATAGTGTGTAATAACTATACATGCAAATTGAGGGTTATGTGGAATTTTATTTTATATGAATTCTAACAAATGATACAGAATTAAGTATCATAATGTATTTTTATGAGAGACTTGTTATATATAGATTTATAAATGTTTTAGTTGAAAAATCAATAATTTAAAAAATTACTTTGTGCAGTATCTAATTATAAACAATTTGATGCACTTATTATTAAAATTGAGCATGTAGATTTTTAATGGCAAGCAATTGCCATTATGTAAATTCAATCACTTTAAAACAAAATACTTACATTTTTATCGTTTACGAGAAAAATACTCATAGATGTATCAAGTCATATTTTATTATAAACAATTTGGTATATAGTTTGTCAAAAACAAATAAGTAATTTTTGAGTTACGAGAAATTCAAATATGCCGTTGAAATACATTATGTCACTTAGTTCTGTGTCATTTGTTTGAATTCATATGGAATCACCAAATAAGTTATACGAGGTCAATAGAAAAATAATCATGGTCACATATATAATTTATGCTGAAATGTTTGCCAATCTTTTTTGGTATATACCACAATATAAATTTATAACGCGATTTTATACATACATAATATGTTTTCATTGTAAATATATAATTTATAAAAATTATTTTAATAAGTAGTTATTTTACACAAAAGTTATGATATAGAACACATTAGCAAATCTGTCTTATTTTAGTTTTAGTGAAAGAAAACTTATCAAAAGGCACACAATTGTAATTTCCCAGGCTGGATACGCTATTCTGTAAAAGACATGTCAAAGTATAATTAAAATTTAAAACCATTATTATCGGATTGCACGATTTAACACAGTAAGTAACCAAACTATGGCAACTTGTGTATATCAACCTAGGAGGCTTTAAACAAGAATCACACAGCGATGCTATACGTTAACCACAATTGGGGTATTACTCACACACAGCGATGCTATATGTTAACCACATTTGGGGTATTACTCACACACAGCGATGCTATACGTTAACCACAATTGGGGTATTACTCACACACAGCGATGCTATACGTTAACCACAATTCAGGCATTGCTCAAAGAATAGATTAGTCTTACAAAAGGTTCCGATAATTATTTCTCCTCCAATTTTATTACAACTTTCCTCTGGTATACATTACGAGCATTATATGAGAAATTACACTTATCATTGTAAAAAATAAATGTGTAATAATTCGGAACTGTGAATACTAAATATATTTTCCAAAAATGCACTTTCAGTGAATTATGGCAACAAATAATTACATTCATTTTAATAGCGAACCTGAAGCATTGGTAAATTATTTCAATGACTTAGTGTTAAATTTTTTTGGATTAATAATAAAATAGTGAGTGATAGGGTGGTACAGCCGCTCCACGTATTATGTGTGAAATACAAATAATTTGTTAATTAGTATAACACAAGTTAACTGTGCCACACAACTAAAAAATATTTGGTTAAAAATAATGATTCAATTCAAAACACAGTTAATTGTATACAGATACATACATATTAAATTCAAGTGAATTTTAAAATGACAAAAAACTGGTTGGAATGTAATTGCAATTTAAATTATAACGGTATTTTTAGTTAATTAATTAAACTCTGTATATATAAAAGCGGGCCATTGATATAATGCACGTAATATTTATATTATATATAATAACATAATTCACACAACATAGTCTTGCAATACTATTGCATCAATACAAATAATTTAAAAACAGAAATCACAGTTAAAACATAATTAACAAGGATCACACAGCGATGCTATACGTTAACCACTATTCGGGTGATCCTATAAACCAC
>CAJPIZ010003540.1:0-11587 GCA_905368565.1 Medioppia subpectinata
ACGTGGTTATTGTTCACCAAGTATTATTTACAGTAAATGCTACTATTTTTACATTAATAATACATGAATTACATAGCAGTGGTTCAATGCCATATGCCTTCAGATGCCTAAATATCCCTCTGTAGATTAGAATGATTTATACTTAATTGTATAATCAGGGAAAACCATTGGAAACATTGACTTAATGTTTAATATAATATATGATAATAACTTGGTTTGTGATTATTATAGTCTCAATATTTGAAAAACACTCGAAATATCTGAATTAAAATATTAATATAATCAAAAAATATTAATATTGATAAAATTGTATATTTGCTATATTCGTGGCATTAATTTGTTTGCTTAAAATATAATACTAAAATTGGTTATAATTTTTACATAAAGCATAAAGGAACAGCTTTCTTATAAATAGCACACAATATAATTAATACTTAATACAATTAATTGTAATTCACTCTTTTATCTAAATTAAGTAAGTAAAATTTATAATACAAGAAGTTTATTCTATATGAAAAATATCCAACACATCGCTACCATCTAGACATATCTTTATGATATAAAAAAAATAAATGCTCTACATATTTATGCATACCCTTAAAAATACTGCATTTTAATAAACTAATTATAATTAAGTTAACAATTGGTGATTTACTACACTGTATATAAAGTATTTTACTACTTGGAACAAATAACCTACACTAGTTCTAGAATAGAATTAGTAGAATAATTATGAAATCATTATTTTTTATATTAAAAATAATAACTTTAATTGAATTATAATTATTGATTACAAAATATAAAAATACATATTCAATTTTTTGTTAGTTGTATTTATATTATTTTAAATCATTTTATGTTTTAGTTGTAATTAGGGCTATAATCATCCACATATAATTTAAAATAATAAATATCATTTGTTATATAACCGCTATAACTATTGTTATGATCTAAGAATATTTATCTAAGTGTACTATGTAAAACATTTTTTGCTGAAAGTGATTCCAATAAAGATTGATTTGATTTACTACTAAAACTTTGATTTGTTTTAATTGTTATTTGTGAATTTGTGTTGTCGACTGATTTAGCACACTTCCAATGCGCACATGGTGATTATTATTAATATTAATACTAGAAGATTGTCCATGGTTAGGATTGCTTTTCATTTCACTAGGATACTTTATTAAAATAATTTGTGAATAATTATCATAGGTTGGTAGTAATAATTCTATCAACTACAATGTTCATACTTAATTCTAGTGATATATTAATAATCAACAATTATTGTTTGTGTGCTTCTTACCTCGTTGATATTTTGTGGACTTATGTTGTGACGTGAGTTGTTTCTCAAGTTAGTAGCAGTAGAAACATTGTTATCATTTAATTTGCAGATCAAAAATTCATGGAAAAATGTGTTGGCATTAATTTTAAGTGTATTTAATGTTTCATTTAATCCCATAAAATTTGCAGATATAACATATTTAGCGACTGACCACTGGTTATAATTATCGAGTATTTGACTACTTGTCGGTCGGTTGGCAGCAATCGCTTAAAACGTTAAATTGTATGTGTACTTTCATACAATTTGGTAAACTTGTCCCATAACTCATTTATTTTATATTTTTCCATCGGGTTATTACTATTAGAAAAATCACCAATTACAGTGAAACATGAACTGGATGAACCATGAGTTGTGTGAACTAAGCATTTGTGTGAACCAAATCTCAAAACATAAACAAGTCTCTCATAGACATAATGTTAAAATAACATGATTTGTGTGAACATGAACTGTGTGAACTAATGATCTGTGTGAACAAATTGTAGCTAAATGTATATGGCATTCAATGTATTTCACAATGAGTTGTGTGAACCACACAAAATAGCAAACATATAGCCAAATATAGATGACAGCACTAAAAAATTTCGTACCAAAAACCGTTATAATTATAATAATTAGTTGTTTACATTCAATAAACCATTAAAATAACAGAAAATTACGACTATTTCTCTTAAAGCATTTAAAATTTGTAATTAAAATTGTGTGAAATCAATACATTTGACGGTTTGAGATCCCGATGGATAACCGGTGGACACGAGTCGTGCAAATACTGCACACATTCTAACAGTTCTTTAAATATTTCGCAAGAAATGAAATACTCGTAGACTTTCATCGGCTCTTCCGGTTGTCTCCCAAACACAATGTGCTTATTATCGATAATCGACTGTAGATTTTGTGGATAATAATCCATTTGAATGAACAGATGATTGTCTTCCAGCCATGAGTTGTGGTAATTAACCATAAATTCAGAGCGAAGTGTTTTTAAATTCTGGACCTCTTTCAATATTTTTTGTCGCTTACAATTGTCATTAGTTACTGCAAAATAACCATCATGTAAATTACATGCAAATAGTTAATATTCAATAAAATTACCATCAAACTTGACCATTTTAACCGCATATATTTCTTGCTCTATTTTATGCCTCACGTGATATACCTCACCGAACCCACCCCTCCCTATAGTTTGCAATTTCTCAAAATTATTGCTAAAGAAGTTCGACATTTGGTTAGAACCTGTAAAAATAATTTAACATAAATAAAAATAAAAACATAATAAATATAAAATAATTAATATAATCGTGAATGATCATTGTAGTTTATTACCTGTTGACATCTGTTGACTATTATTTGATTGGTTGGCAGTCATATTATATGTTACTTTATCACTTTATTTTACGACTAATTTTTGAGGTGTGGTATTAATTGTAGTGTAGACTGTTTTTAAAACATTTAAATATATGAAATATTATTATATTTTTGATCAAAATTGTACATTAAAACTTATAAAAGTGACGTAAATTTTAAATTAATTAATTATACTAATAAAAACGCGCTAGAGCCACTGTAGAGCCACTTTATTGTAACGACTTAATGTAATGTCTATGGGTGCATGTAGGCAAAGCCTACTTTTGAGATGTCTTGATTATACCATTTAATTTTAAAATTATTTCATTTATATTTAAATTTTTTGTCACAATTGATAAACTGTTTTTAGCTATATTAGTTAAAAGATTAAAATTCTATTTATTTATTGAATATATAATTTATAAGCATTTGTTAGTAAATTATAATTTTATTAAAATTTTTTATAAAAACTGTTTTACTAAAAATATAAAAAATAATTTTGTCGTAATATAATGTCTTGTATTCAGTAATTTTAAGATTAAATGTATTAATCATTGAATACCTATAGAAACATAGATATAATGCAAAGATAGGGGCAAAGAATCGAAACCAAAACTTTCCCACTTGTAATAAAAATCATTTCTATTATATTTATGTTTGTTTTTGAAAATGCTTATTGTTTTATTTGTTAATTTTATTTTAAAAATATTTACATGAAATTTATAAAATTATTTATTTGTTAAAAATATAACAATAAGTTAGTATTTAATAAATACTAGGCAGATTTTGTTTAACTATGGTTTGTTTATAAGATAATAGTTGGAAATGTAATGGCTTTTAGAAAAAAATAATTACCATAATTTATAGCAAAGAATCTATAGGTAAAGAATACATAATTCTACATCAAACATCTACAATTTTTAAAAGGAAGTTGCGATTTTTGTTTTAAATTAAAAACAATAATTAATTAAATGTATAACAATTGGCATACTATTTGGGAATTATGTGTTTGTGAGTAAGAGGTTATAATAATTCTATAAAATTTGTACACAATTTTCACTAAATTCTATTTATGTTTGACTTTGAAATCAATGTTAAGACAATTTAAATTCAGGCAATGCATCGTAAGTATTATTTTTAATATTTTGAATAAAATATTTAAATAAAACTTTACTCAATATTTATTAATTTTATATTTTGTTAATAATCTCACTAAATATATTACAATTTATTTCTTATTTATTTTAACATAAATTTTGTTTATAAAATGTTTGCATTTTTCTTTAAATTCTTCAAATGTCTTGTAATTATAATCTTTATAATCGAATAAATGTATTGTTTTGTAAGTTATTTGCATTTCATTTAAATAGAAATCAAAAGCATTCGTGTAATTAGTTTCACACAATTCAAGCGATGAATTAATTTCATATATTTTATTATCACTCGATTTACAGATTACACGACAAGATATTTTTTGCATTGAAATTAGAGCATATAAATGATACATGGACACACTTTCATTATTAAATAATTGTAAAATTGAAATATGTATTGAATACTCTTTATTATCGTTGATATATTTGCCACAAAAATACACAAATCCGTCGTTCGTAAGGAAAAAGGTTTGCAATACATTCGAACAAACCGTTTGAATGTTAAACAAATTGTCAATAATTTGTGGTTTGAATACATTATCCGTTATATTGTGTCCCAAATGGCACTCATTTTCACCCCAACTGAAGACTCGGCCATTAGTTGTGACGGCAAACGAGGAATTCAGCAAACAATAAACGCCATGTATTTTATATTCAATCCCATTGTCTATAAATTGTATTTTCATTGGAGTTATTATTACTTCAGTCGAGTGCTGTTTCTCACAACCCGTCTGTCCAAATAAATTACTACCCCACCCGTAGACACAGTCATCACCGGTGACCACAAGTGAGTGATAATCACCACAACTAATATCACGGATAACAGGATTTTTAGGCAATGAAATGACGACTGGTTTCAAATAATCATCAGTCGGTGATCGGGCTAACTGTGCCCTATAATTACGGCCCCAACCTTGTATACAGTTATTACCATTAATTGATAAAACAAAATCATAACCACAATTAAATTGTCGTACATTTTGTTGACATAATTCTGGTATAATATGCGGTGTATTGACAGCCCTATTGTGTCCCAAACCAAGTGTTCCCCATTGATTAGATCCCATGCCGTAAACCATATCATCATTTGTCACAAGCAATACATTGAATCCCTTCTCGTCCTCGAAAACGTGAAATAATTGAATACAATTAATGTCTACTTTATTATCGATAGACTTATATTTGGGATAAATTGCTAGACTATTGCCACCAATCGATGCGATCTCTATATCATTGTATTTGTCAGTGATTTCTGATTCAAGCATTTGATTGAATCGCACATAATTTGCGGGAAAGAGACCTATTTTATGGCCACACCTGCCCCTCAACCAACTCTCGTCGATCATCTCGATGTCAGTGACCAAATCATTGGCTTTAATACTAATCTGATTGGTATCGACCGCTTTGTAATTATACAGAGCCGTAGCGGTCAGTCCTGTCGGCAAACCGCTATTATTACTCGGTTTCGCGGTTTTCCCGAAATCCGGTCTTTGATTCTCTGCGTCGGACTCGAGATTAACCGCCGCTTTAGTCACCACTTGTTGTCTCTCTTCCTCGGCCTTCATCTCGTGTTTCTCGCGCTCCAGACGTCTGTCCCTCTCCTCATCGGCTCTGCGTTTAACAACTATTTCCTCCTTTTGGGCCATACTTTCAAATTTCGCCCTTAATTTACTGGCGTTTCCTTTAGAAACTGTGTGTTTGTCTCCACCGGCGGCCGAACCACTCATCACTCGTGTCGACAATTGATCCGTTTTATCGCTTTCAATATCACGTGATTTATGTCCTGAAGTAACACCAATTGAAACATGGCTTTGGTTTCTCTCTTCCCGTTTGTGTCTCTCCTGAGGTGTGTTTCCCTCCTCTCCGACACTTCCTTTCCCTTCCGTTCCTTCATTTCGGCCCATATTCTCGACTTTCGTATTGAAAACACTACTTCTTTTGTTAACCACAGGTTTGTTCACAATATTAGTCTTTTTATTGGCATTTAAACGATCACTTGATTTGTTATTTATATTATTATCACTGGAAATGTCGATATTATTTATTTTATGATTGAAAAACTCATTAAAAAATGTGTTTTCATAGGATTTTAGTGATTTTTGTATTTCTAAGAGTGGTTTTTCATTTGCTGTAATCATATGTCTATTGACTGACCAGTAGTTGTAATCGTCGAGTACCCGACCACTGGTCGGCCGATTGAATACAACTGAATGAGACATTTGACCAATGATTTCAAATAATTTGTTGAAATTGGCTGAAAATACGGTTGGATTATAGATTTCCATAGGATTATAGTCAGATGATCTATCAAAAACAAGTTGTTAATTAAATTAACATTATTTTTAAATAACTTACATATTAAACAAATCAAACAAATGAAATGCAATCATTCCCAGGCTATAGATGTCAGCCGTAATGCTATATCTCGACTGATTTACTTCTGGTGCCATATATTGTGAAGTACCGACATTAGAAGTATGGCTCATAGATGTCATTGTCATGTCGTGGAAAGTGGCGGAACCGAAGTCACAAAGTTTTAGAAACCGATTATTATTATTATTTTGTGAAATCAATACATTTGACGGTTTGAGGTCCCGATGGATAACCGGTGGACACGAGTCGTGTAAATATTTAACACTTTCTAACAGTTCTCTAAATATTTCACAAGAAATAAAATATTCGTAGACTTTCACCGGTTTTCCCGTTTGTCTCTCAAAGACTTTGTGCTTATTATCGATAATTGTCTGTAGATTTTGTGGATAATAATCCATTTGAATGTACAGATGATTGTCTTCACGCCATGAGTTGCGGTAATTGACCACAAAATCTGAGCGCAATTTAACTAAATTTTGCACTTCTTTTAATATTTCCTGTCTTTTGTGATCGCCATAAATGTCTGCAAAACAAACTTCTTATTAATAGTTATTAAATACAAATTATTTAACTCTAAATAATATTAATTGTAAAATTACCAAGGAACTTGACAATTTTAACCGCATACTCTTCCCCTTCAATCATATGCTTCACGTGATATACCTCTCCGAACCCACCCCTCCCTATATGTGACAACTTTTGAAAATTATCGTCAAAAAAGTTTGATTTCTGGTTAGAAACTAAATAAATTTTTAAAAACAAAATAAATGTTAACATATAAATTAAAATACATTGTCATTTATTACCTGTTGATTGGTTGGCAGTCATTTATCTGATTATACTATTATTACTTTAATTTAAGGTGTGGTAATAATTATAAATTTTTTAACTTATAAACTTTAAATATAAAATATTATCATTATACATTTGATCTAATATTATTTATTACAAAATATAATAAAATTTTTAATTAATTATACTTTTAATTGTGTGAATAAAGAGATTTTTCAATAAACACTTAAATATACATGTATATAAAAATAATTGAGTCGTTAATAACACTTGAATTCAATTCTTATGATATTTTAAATGGAGAAATATTTTATAATAGATATAAATAATTGTGTCGTTAATAAGAGTATATTTTGTGGTTAAGACTTGTAATAATCAGTTAAAGAATTCGAAACATAGATTTAACTGAAAATAAAATGATAATAACTATAGTTTTATTGTCTCATAAATTATTTACAATTTAAACAAACACTTACTAAATGTGTGGCAAAATTTAATAATAAGGTGTCAGCCCGAAAAATGCTACTAATCTATTTTATTAGAATTGAATTAGTAAAATTATATTTTATATATAATTTATAAATTCATCAAAAGCAGTTATATTAACTTAAATTATATTAACTTATAAATAAATAAACATTGGTTTATAATATTTTATTATTTTTAAATTAATGTATTTATCAGATATTGTTGTATATATTAAGTGAAAGAGAGAGAGAGAGAGAGAGAGAGAGAGAGAGAGAGAGCCACTGTTACCAGCGATAACAAAGACATAAATATCATGAAATTAAGGATTCATTTCAAGACAATTAAATGAAATATTTTAAACAATAATTAATGTATATTAAAATATAATTTCAAATGTTAATAAAGAGTAATTAAGTTAATTAAAGTATAGCTCAGTTTGTTTATAAATAATACGTAATAACACAGTAATCAATAAACACATGTTTTTAGCCAAAATCTCAATATTTATTTAATATTTGTAAATTATATTTAGCGATAAATAATGACATTTATGTTTTTTTGGTATAAGTGTTTAAAATAACAATTATTTTATGTTGTTTTTTATGTTATTTTGATCGTTAAATACATTGTTATGTTTTGAGAAAATCTAATAAGGGACCTTGTTGAATTATTAAATTACTATCAATAATGTTAAAAATTTTATCATATTTAATTTCATATTTTTTAATTATAATAAACAATTGGTTTAATAAATTCACACATTTCTCACTAAACATTTCATATGTTTCATAATTATAATCTTCATAATCGCGTAAATGTATTGTTTTATAAGTCATTTGCAATTCGCTTAAATAATAATCAAAAACATTCATGTAATCAGTTTTACGTAATTCATTTGTAGCTAAACTACTTTTATATATTTTATTATCAGTCGAGATAAAAGTTAAATTCATAATCATCTCTTGCCATGATGTGACAACATTTAAGTTGATAACCATAACATTATTATTATTAAATAATTTGATCACTGATTTATGTATTGATTTAATATTTTTCTCTATGATAGATTTGCTACAAACATACACAATACCATCGTTTGTAAGAAAAAAAGTTTGACTGCCATTTGAACACACGGTTTGAATATTAAACATATTATCTATCATTTGTGGTATCCACATACTACTCAGATTAATTTGTGCATATATATTATTTGTATTCCGACACAATGTAAATACTCGGCCATCAGTAGTGACGGCAAACGAGGAATACTCACAACAATAAACACCACGTATTTCAATATTACCCCATTTTTCTGTGAATTGTATTTTCATTGGAGTTGCTATTATTCCTAAGTACCATGTAGCATAACCCTTCTTTCCCTCATTATTATTACCCCATCCGTAGACACAGTCATCACCGGTGACCACAAGTGAGTGATAATAACCACAACTAATATCACGGATAACAGGATTATTAGGCAATGATATTATATCTGGTTTTAAATACTCTTCACTGAGTGGTCGGGCTAACTGTGCCCTATCATTACGGCCCCAACCGTGTATACAATTTTGGTCATTAATGAATAAAACAAAATCTTTGCCACAAATAAATTGTTGAATATTTTGTTGACATAATTCCGGTATAATATGTGGTGTATTGACAGCCCTATTGTGTCCCAAACCGAGTGATCCGTAATAATTAGATCCCATGCCGTAAACCATATCATCGTTTGTTGCAAACAATACATTATAGCCCTTTTTGTCATCGAAAACGTGAAATAATTTAATACTATTCATGTCTACGTTATAATTGATAGCTTCATAGTTTGCCACTACTATAGCATTGTCTGTCATTTCAGTTATTGCCATCTCATGTCTCGTTTCCGGTGTCTGTCTCTCCTGATGTGTGTTTCCCTCCTCTCCGACACTCACTTTCCCTTCCGTTCCCTCATTTTGGGCCATATTCTCAATCGAAGCACTCAATTGATTAATATTACCAATAGGTTTGGCCACATCTCTGACCGACTGATTGTCTACCCATTCGGCCCCACAATTGTCATTAATTGTTGTCATCACAGCAGCATTACTATTTATATCCAGAGGTATGTTTAATCGATCACGTGATTTATTTCTTAAGCTATCATCAGTGGAAACGCAGTCATTATTCAATTTACAGTTGAGGAACTCAATGAAAAATGTATTTTCATTAGACTTGAGTATATTTTGTATTTCAATTAGTTCACTATTGTTTATAATTATGGTTTTATCGATTGACCACTGGTTATAATCGTCGAGTACTCGATCACTAGTCGGTCGTTTGAATACAACTGAATGAGACATTTTTCCAATTATTTCAAATAATTTGTTAAATTTGGTTGAAAATATGATCGATTTATATGTTTCCATTGAATTATCATTAGTTGATCTATTAACAAATAATTTGCTAATTAAATTAAAATTATTTTAAAATAACATACATATCGAATAAATGAAACAAATGTAATGCAATCACTCCCAGGCTATAGATGTCAGCCTTAATGGTATACCAGGGACTTATATACTTCTGGTGCCATATATTGTGCTGTACCGACATTACAAGTATGACTCATAGATGTCATTGTCATGTCGTGGAAAGTGGCGGAACCAAAATCACTAAGTCTTATGAACCGATTATTATTACTATTTTGTGCAATCAAAACATTTTCCGGTTTGAGGTCCCGATGGATAACCGGTGGACACGAGTCGTGTAAATACTGTACACTTTTTAAGAGTTCTCTAAATATTTCACAACATGTAAAATATTCGTAGACTTTCATCGGCTCTTCCGGTTCTCTCTTAAAGACAATGGATTTATTATCGATAATTGTCTGTAGATTTTGTGGATAACAATCCATTTGAATGTACAGATGATTTCCTTCAATCCATGAGTTGCGATACTTAACCACATATTCCGGCTTTAATTTAACTAAATGTTGCACTTCTTTCAGTATATCCTGTCGTTTGCTATCATCATAAGAGTCTGCAAAACAGATATTATAATTAAGTACCAATAGTTACATATATGGTGAATATTACCAAGTAACTTGACAATTTTAACTGCGTACACTTTCCCCTCTATAATATGCTTCACTTGATACACTTCGCCGAACCCACCCCTCCCTATATGTGACAACTTTTCGAAAGTATATTCAAAAACGTTTGAATTTTTATTAAAAACTGGGAAAATTGCAGTAAAAATATATTTACTAATTAAATATAGAATTTTATATATGGCAATAAATTTAGTCATGGTGATTTATTATTATTTAATATTTGATGATAGTGTTAACTAGTATTTGATTAGTTGGCAGTAAGTTATTATTATCAGTACTAATTGGCGATAATTACACAGTGTAGTTTCTAAATATTTAATTTCACTTTACAAATATAATTAATATTATATAAATTATTATAATATTTTTAATTAAAACGTATAATAAAAATTATATTTCAATTAATAAATATTTTCAGTTACATTATTATAATGTTAGTTTCTTTTTGAAGTTTATCACAAATTGTCAATTTTATTGTTACAAGTTATAAAAATAAATTCTTAGTATTATATTTTTATAGATTTTATTTTATTTACAATGTTAATATCAAGTAATTTAATAATATGAGTCACTAAATTTTAACAATTTAAAATTATATTAGACTAAATTAAACTAAATACTGAACCAAACAATACTAAACAATTCACATAAATAATTGTATCGTTAATAACACTTGAATTCAGTAGATTTGATATGTAGTGTAAAATAATTAGTGAAAACCATAGTAAACACAGATATTATGGCAAAGAATTGCAGACAATATTTGATAACTTGCTTAAGTCAATTATATAAAATACATCTTAATATTACATTGTAAAATCATAATTGCAATCACGTAAAGCACCTTATTCCTATCATGTTTACTGATAATTCTGATTTTAAATGTCAAATAATTATATAAATGTTAAATTTATAATTTGAAAATGTTGTCTCAAATTATTGTGTATTGTCTACTATGAATATAAATTTACAATTTTTTTGGGTAAATAATCTCTCTCTCTCTCTCTCTCTCTCTCTCTCTCTCTC
>CAJPIZ010003541.1:0-11585 GCA_905368565.1 Medioppia subpectinata
TCTCTCTCTCTCTCTCTCTTTCTCTCTCATGTCATGTGAATTAAAAAATAAAATAATTATTTTTAATTTACTTTTCATTAACTCCACTATTGAGTGTAGACTTTGATATCAAATATTATTTAATGATATTGACGTTGAAATAGTAATGGTATACAAATTTTGCATTTATTAATACCAATAGTGTTTATAACATCTAACGATAATCGGGGTAATTAGTAGTTGTAGATATTGTACAATATCTGTACTGTTGTCAATCATCATGAGTTTAGTTTTGATGTGATATTTTTACATCTAGTTATTTTTTGTCACTGATATCTAATCATAACATTTATTTGTTTTTAGTTGTCGCTTATATATCACTTGATTAATAGTGGTATTGATTGACAAACACTAGACTACGGGTGCAAAATGTACAACACATATGCCCTATATTAGTGTCCCTACCTTTGGACAGCATCTGTAATATTATGCGAGAACTATTTGATCTACACAATTAGCTTAAATTACCATTGTTAATCAAAACATAGCTAGCTCATTAATTCAACTAACATAAAAATAGTTTTATAAACATATTATATTCCTAATTAACTTAATAAAAATACTAATCACGCACTTTGCACTATTTGGCACATTTATAGCTAACGCCGACGACATATACGACAACACAATGGAGGCCATTGTGTCGGACGGGTCGGTGACCATCACGTGGGCCGAACTCGATCGGACCAAGACCAACGGCCAGATCATATCGTACGACTTTCAATACCACGAACCAACTAAAAACGTTAGACACAATTAACCATGTTTATAAAATTAAACACTCGATAACTAATCCGATAATAATAATAACAATAACTTTTATTATTATTGCCCCAGAGGTCAGAGGCCATTCCGGGCGGTCGCGGGTGCCTAAATCACTGGGAATACATACTGGCCAACCGTAGTTTGACCCTGCACAATCTGACCCACGGCCTGAATTACTCGTACCGGCTGCGGGCCAACTCGATCCACGGGCCCGGCCAGTGGACAGATCATCATTACTTTTACATACCCAACGGTTGGTCACTAGAGAGTAATTACCGTTTTGTTTTATTATTTTTTCATTGAATGGTTTTTGCTAATTGTTTTGTATTTTTATCATTTTGCTTTATTTTTGTCACTCACTTCATCCCAACCGCTCACATATGCAACACATCCGCACGATTTGCTATTAATACATGCTTTGAATTAATAATAATCTTAATAATTAATAATTGTTAACCACTTATGAATAATTACAACTCAATTGATGTAACAATTAATTGAAATTCATATGAAAAACATAATGAATTGCTTTAAACAAATCGCTTATGAAAAATGTTATTATTGTTTGTCTCGTTGTTGTCGTTGTTGTTGTTATCATACATTGTATTGTCATTGATGTGGTCTTCAGACCAAACCGTTACAATTGATCCCGATTTTGACCCCATTGCCGATTCAGACTCGAAGCTAATCATATACATTACGGTCGGCCTGACTGTCGTGTTCATCGGTTTCGTACTGTTGGCCACCGTTTGCTACTTAAAGGCCCCGAAGAAGTCCAACTCACTATTGGAGATCATATCAGTTAATCCCGAATACGAAAAGTTTATCGGTTTGTATTGATTATCACATTAGTATTAATCCCACATATCCTGTACCTCAACACCCATATCACACGACTTAATGATAATCTAATGTTATATTGTTTGTCACCATTAGTTGATCCGGAATACGAGGTGAACTCAAAGGACTTGAAGACATTCCAAGTGCTCGGCGACGGAGCGTTCGGACGGGTATACTATGGAGAGCTGCGGACAAACAATAAGGTCATCAAATGCGCGGTCAAAACGTTAACGTCGGCCAAAGGGGCCCAACAGAGGGAGTCGTTTCTCAAAGAGGCCAATATTATGAAGTAATTTACATTGTTTTTTAGTGTTTTGCTAATTATCTTGGTACTAATTAATTGTTTGTTTGTGATGTACAGGGCTTTCGTCAACTGCCACCACATCGTCAAACTGATTGGCATCGTATCGGTGGAGAACCCGGTGCTCGTACTCATGGAATATATGGTGAACGGCGACCTCAAGAACTATTTGCGTCTGAATCGACCCGACAGTGATGTATGTGTGAAGCACTTGTGTTTTACCCTCATGTTTATGCATTGAACGCAGAAATTAATTGTATTATTTGTTTGTTATGTATATTTTTAGGAGAACCCGAACCCACGGGTGCCCACCATTAGTCGCATATTTCAGATGGCGATCGAGATTGCGGACGGCATGGCATACTTGGCCGCCCGCAAGTTTGTTCACCGAGATCTGGCCGCACGTAACTGTATGGTGGCCGAGGATTTGACAGTTAAAATTGGCGACTTTGGCATGACCAGGGACATTTATGATGCCGATTATTACAGGTAAAATGCGCTCCCCCCATGGTTAAACTTACGCTCAATTAACCTTGATGTTTATTTCTCTACCATAAGGAAAATGAACAATTGTCTAATACCTGTGCGCTGGATGTCTCCCGAGTCGCTGAAGGACGGCCTGTTCACCACCTATTCAGACATCTGGGCCTACGGTGTGGTGCTCTGCGAGATCGTTACGCTCGGCGCCCAACCCTATCAGGGCTACAGCAATGAGTTGGTGCTTAAGAACGTGATCAAAGGCATGCGCCTCCCGGAGCCCGAGAACTGCCCCCGAAAGCTGTTAGTAGTCTTGTATATCAATTGTCTGTTCTGTCCGGTGATAATGATTATATCTTTTTATGTCCACTCAGTTGGCGAATAATGCAATTCTGTTGGCGCCGACACCCGAAGGCCAGGCCGTCGTTCACGGAGATCACGGAATACCTGCTGCCGCTGTCGAACCAGTCGTTCAAAGAGAAGTGCTATTACCTGAACAACAGCACCACTAAGACGTTTGGCAGCAGTGGTGTGAAGCGGCCCAAGAAGTCGTGGTACGCGTGGATGACCACCAATCGGCTGATACTCAACGATCTGAAACCGGGCGCAGAGATCGTCGACGACACCACACAATACTGCCCAATGAGTCCAGTGATGGACGACAGCGGCGGTGGCGATGATGACGACAACCAGAGGGACAGCGGTTTGGTCGCCGATATGCGGACAACCGGTGACGAGCTGTCGGAACAACACATTAAGTTTCTCAACAAATTGAACGAAGAGAAGACTCTGGAGGTCGACGTGTCGGACGACTCGATGAACAAACTGGTGGTTATCTGCGATGACAATCACCGGCGGCCACACAATGGCGCCAATAATAACAATTATGTTGTCCGCCATAATCGGGACCCGAAACTGATTGTCTGATTGATTGGGAGGAAAAGTTTTTTTTAATTTTTTTTCTCTCTATGGATCTCTTTATGTGATTATCACAGCGAAAATCAGACATTTTTCCTCTTTGTTTGCCATAAATATATGTCCCGAAGTATGTATTCTTCGAGATGTAGTCTATTATTGAGTTTTTTATTGTAATTCCTATTGAATGCTAAGTCCGCCGAAGACTTTACGGTCCAATACAAGTAATCTCAGCCACTAATCAGATCTTATATATTATATTCTGTACGTATATATGGTATAAAATATGGTTAAAAGTCATAAAATGTCATACATGTGGACAAAACATTTGGATGGCCAGACAGACCAGTCTTACCTATACCTCCGTCGCCTTATATATAATCATCACTTTTTTGGATGAGTTTCTTCTCGTCTATAATATTGTCTCACATTTTATGTGAATATTGTTTTTTGTCAAAGAGTTTTATCGCCTTTTTCTACCTATTATTACATTAATTGTTTGAATCAACAAATGATTGTTAGATTTGGTTTTGTATTAACTTAATTGCATTCTCTCTCTCTCTCTCTCTCTCTCTCTCTCTCTCCATGAAATGCATTGAGAAATCTATTGTTAATTAAACTTTTTTATATTGTTTTTGGTCACAAAATATGTATTTTGTGGATAAATTGCGGATCAATTTTTTGTGTGTACTTTATATCGATGTTCACTATAAACATAATACACATATCGTTTGTGATAAATATTTTTTGTTCACTATATAAATAAAAATCAAAACACATAAATATAAATACGATAATTATTATAATTTACAAAATTCTAACCATTATATAATTGAAACATAATTTAAAACATAACTTTTTCCAATTGAATTATCAGAAACAGTACAGACGTAAGTGAAGTAATATATTTCTATGAGAGACTCAAAGTTGTGATAACTTGAAAAGTTCATATCCCATTTTGACAAACTATATACCAAATTGTTTGGAATAACTCTCTCTCTCTCTCTCTCCATGAAATGCATTGAGAAATCTATTGTTAATTAAACTTTTTTATATTGTTTTTGGTCACAAAATATGTATTTTGTGGATAAATTGCGGATCAATTTTTTTGTGTGTACTTTATATCGATGTTCACTATAAACATAATACACATATCGTTTGTGATAAATATTTTTTGTTCACTATATATATAAAAATCAAAAACACATAAATATAAATACGATAATTATTATAATTTACAAAAATTCTACCCAATATATAATGAAACATAATTTAAAACATAACTTTTTCTAATTGTATATTTGTTTGCCATTTGATTATTGAATAAAACAAAACACAAAAACATTAATGTAATTTAAATACATAATTAATTGCATAATTATAATCCCGGTGGTAATCAGTCATTATATAAAGGCATACATACATAGTGTACACCATAAGTCTTAAGCCCCATAAACCTGTGGTTCACTATAACGAGTGCATGCATTATATAATATTGTTAATTATAGCATAACATTACATAACTATTATATTATTAATTAATACACTATTGAAAGCTGTTGTGAAGCACTCATAAGTATAATACACAACATATTTATACAACAAAACAAATATAAATGTTTTTTATTTCTGTTGCCATAAATAATATTATAAATTGTGTTTTGTTTTGTGCGTCAAATTCAATGCATTATTTTTAATATCATTATCGAAATAACAATTATATTAAATATATTTAAAATATACTAGATGATTTGTTCATTTTAGGCATCGAGAACTTATCCAGTTTGTTTGAAATGGAAAATTATAAATATATTTTATTAATTATCGTAAAGACAATTGTAAATAATTTTATTATTATATGAAGTAACTATTATAAATGTGTTTAAAGAATAAATTTAATAAACAAAACCTTTTTTGACCAATTAGTAAACAGTATTAAAACAGAATTATTATACTTTTGTTGTTATGTTAAATTAACAGTACTTTTATATTTTCAATAGACTTTACATCAACTAATGTTAAAATATATGAATATTAAAACTCATTTATCATCGAGGTAACCATGTAGTTAAGGATACCATAATCGTATTAAGTTATGCTATAACCCTCTAGTTATCTAGTTAAATATTAATATTTATAGTAAGAAATATTGATAGTATTAATAACTTAATAAGTTCGTAAAAACCTTTTGTGTTTCCATTGGTTTTCACTGATTATAACAGTTTCTATCAAAGTTTGGCTCAAGAATTCAAGTGTCATTAACGACACAATTATATTATATAAACATAGTAACACCTAAACAATTAAAATTTATTTTGCAATTGAGTTTTACTATAAGTTAATAAATTAATAATGATAATTTTTAAAATTGTTTAATAAATATTAATGAAATAATTGATTATTCTATAAATAATAATTTATACTTGTGCAAAAATGTGTGATTTATTGGAAAAGTTCAAATTTTATGATAAAATTCCTATAGATGTTAGAGAAAAGATCGCAAAATTACACGTGTTCTGCAATTATCGGACTATAAACTTAACGCTAGAGTCATCTGTATTTATTGTGACCACCGATGATATGGTCTATGGTTTTGGTTATAATAACTATGGATGTCTAGGATTAAGCAGCTTATGGCCTATACCATCACCAGAACTGATTCCACAATTATGTCATCTAAACATACAATACTTTGTCAATGGAAGAGATTTTGTGTTAGCAGTGAATGATAGGAAAGATATTTATGGTTGGGGTAATAATAGTTGGGCACAATTGACCCGAATCGGTCAAAATGATGTACATTTTTTTAAACGTATGTCTGGTTATGCGTCGTCAGTGAAACCAGAGATGATATCATATTTTAAAAATACAAATATTGAACAAATCAGTTGTGGTATTGATCACACTCTGGCCCTCACCTGTGATGGCCGGGTGTATGCCTGGGGTGCCAATAGTTTGGGCCAATCTGGTAGTGGAGATAATCGCAGTTGTATTTGTACACCAATTGAGTTACAATTTAATAGTGATTGTAAAATAAAATCTATATATTGCTATCATGATTTTTCATTTGCCATCACAACCGATGGACATGTATTCAGTTGGGGCGACAATAGATACGATCAATTGGGACACAATATAATCAATAGGATTATATATAAACCCCGATTGATATCAACCATAAGTGATGTAAAAACAATCATTTGCTCAAAATTTGGTACATATTTTCACACAACAAATGGATTATATTTTTGTGGAAAATATTATGAAAATGATAAACAATTAATTGAAAAAACTCCGAAACAGATACTATTAGATAATAACATTCAAAGATTACCACAAATTAATTCATTCATTGATAATAACAAAATTGAATTTATTTGTGTTTTAATAAATAATAAAATATATAAAATATCAAATGAAAACAAAATTATTGAACAAAATTACAGTAATTTTATTGACTTTTATGCTAATGAATGCCAAATCACTTATAATACAATTGATTTGAAAAGAATAACAGGTAAAACTTTAGGTATACCAACATCAATTAAAAGTGAAATTACAGCTGTTACTAAAAATGGTGTAAAAATAAATGATAATTCAGGTGATGGCAATTATAACAAGCAATTTATTGAGATGTCAGCCATAGGTTCGGGCGGTTTTGGGACTGTATTTAAAGTAAAGCATAGATTGGATGATAAGATATATGCCGTTAAGAAACTCCAATTTGGGGGTAAATATAATTATTTGTTTTAAATAATATATAAAATTAAATAAATTTTTTATAAAATATGTTCATTATGTTAGATTTGACAGTTGATAAAAAACAAAAAGTTGCAAAAGAAGTGAAAAGTTTGGCAAAACTGGACTCAAATTTTGTGGTCAAATATTACGACTCATGGCTTGAGTCCAATCATCTCTACATTCAGATGGAGTTTTGTCCTCAAAGTCTTAAATTACTTCTCAGAGACAAAACCATTGTCTTCGGGAGACAACCGGAAGACGAGATGAATGTCTTCGAGTATTTCATTTCATGTGAAATATTCAAAGAGATCTTAGAGTGCGTCCAATATCTCCATGAATTAGATCCACCGGTCATTCATCGGGATCTCAAACCCGACAATATATTAATTAATCCCAAGTGTAGGTCTAATCGGTTTGTAAAACTGTGTGACTTTGGTTTGGCCACCGATCACGACATCGACGGACAAATTGCCAGCCGATACGAGCACTCAGTTGTGGGCACAACACGATATATCGCACCCGAAGTATATTCCCGTAAATATAGCCATAAATCAGACATTTATAGCCTTCATATAATCGGTGAACAGTTGTTTGGTGTCGATCTCCAGACGTAAGTATTTTATCAATACTTTAAAAGAATATTTATTATATAATAATTATGTAATCATAAATTAATTATAAATATTATGTATTTTATAGCTCGGAATCATTTGATGCTAAACAATCACCGGTCAGTACATCCATACTATGTCTATACCAGACATTAGTGGCAATGATGTCAACACCCAATTGGAAGCAAAGGCCTGAGTGTCGGGAAGTGTTGGCCAAACATAACGAGTGGTCTATCGATAAAACCGTTGTCTCAAATCATGAAGAATTTAATTCAGTGTTAAATACTCTTAAAACTAATGTTAATTCAGTTTTCTATGAGATTTTGTTTCGTAAAACACAATAATATTGTATATTAAAATCATTTCCTACATTTGGTTTAGAAATCCACATAATACAATAAAACATGAACTGGGTGGACTTGGAAAATTTGGCCATTTAGTTCACACAAATCATTATGAACCAAAATTATACTTAATACATAAATGTTGCTTTAATTTACAAATTTTAAGTGTATTAAGAGAAATTGTCGTAATTTTCTGCTATTTTAATCGTTTATTGAATGTAAACAACTTATTAGCCGTTTTGGGTACGAAATTATTTAGTGCTGTCATTTATATTTGGCTATATGTTTGCTATTTTGTGTGGTTCACACAACTCATTGTGAAATGCATTGAATGCCACATAAATTTAGCTACAATTTGTTCACACAGATCATTAGTTCACACAATTCATGTTCACAAAAATCATGTATATTTAACATTATGTCTATGAGAGACTAGTTTATGTTTTGAGATTTGGTTCATACAAATGCTTAGTTCACACAACTCATGGTTCACCCAGTTCATGTTTCACTGTAATAAAGTTTTTAATACTAAATAATTTGTAACTTTACATATGATTACTGGAATGCCATTGTAATCCTTAATTTTTTTTAAATCTAACAATTTTTTAAGTTACCTAAATGGTCGCAAATCTAATCCCTAAGTCCCTAATCATTGACATTTTTATAAATGGTTTTATTTCGATTTTATTTAATCTGTTTCTACAATAAATAATTGTAAAAATGTACTGCTAATACAAAGTGAGACATTATTATTGAATTAGACTGTATGCCACGTTTCTATTGAAAAAATATTAGTTTTAATATGAAATACAATAATATTATATACTTTAATCAATAATAACTAAAACATAATTAAGAATTGTTTTATTATCAGATGTTATACTACAGTGATATACCGTACTGTACATTGCAATGTACCAATAACAGGCTAATGAAAATATCAATATAGAGTACACACTGTATGTAACAATGTATACAGTGTAATTTCTCTATAAGGAACGGCCAGTTGTAGTCGAAAAGTGTTTTTTAAAGGGAAGGTTTATTACATTACAAGTATAGGAAATCCAACACATATTGCAATTTAGTTTTATAAGGAGGGCATCCCTCAAGAGAAGTTGCCCTAAGAGAGGGTACACTGTATTAAAGTGGACAACAATATTTTGATCGACAAATGGTACATAAGAGTACTTTGATATTTTTATAACGGTATTTAATTTGGTATTATATAAATTAATATCTAAACTTATAAAATGATATTTATCTTATTTCTACAATGTATCTGTAGTATATTAATGACAATTTCAATCAATAACATACAATTACATGTATAATTAATGTAAAGTTATAATAAATTATTGTAGAGTTAGCGTAGATCTTACAAGAATATAATCATAAATAGATTAAAAGTCTTATAAATATGTTCACCAAATGTATTGAAAGATTAATTTTTAAACCATTAATAAAATACACAATTTTATTGCTATTTATGTATCAATTATGTGACGAAACCGTCAATTATTTACGGTATGAAGTGATCAACGAATTAGTGATCGACCAAAACGGCCGGTCAGTGCTATTCATGCCATCGATTACTATATGCTTTGACAGCAAATACTTTGATAAATACAATGAAAGTGTATATCAAGTGTTGAATCGAGGAGTCATTCAATGCGATCTACAAAAAAAATAACGGCGTTCTCCGCAAATGCGACCAACTGTTCCCGCCGTACGCCCGACACAAGTGTATGCGTCACTCAATTATACGGTCGGATCAATGAGTCAGCCATTGATAAGTATTATGCTTTTTATGTGCGTATATTTGACATGGATCATGTTCAATTTGCAATCACCGCTTTTAATGTATTATCTACTTTTACAAAAATGGCATTAATTAGTAAGCAAAGAAATAATTATGTGGTCACTATCAATGTTATACTACAGACATTACTTCCCCGTCCCTATCGTACGGCGTGTTATGATTACGGGTCTAATGATAGACGAGATGACAGATCGGCGCCCGAATCGCGCACTAAATGTATGGTTGAAGTGATGGCACGGATGGAGAGGAAAGAGTGCGAACACAACCACTACTGGAGTTACCATTTGGTGACTAATACTAGTCGTTACACTTTAAGGGCTAAAACCGGAACCAATTGTATCGTTAGACCCGACTATCGGCGTTTACACCGCGAGTGTCCCATAGATTGTCGCACACATATCGTAGACATTGGAGGGACATATGGGGGACAATTAATAGGACAAAAATTTCTTGAAATACTTTCTTATAAGATTAAGTTAAGTATGAATTGAAAATTCAATCCCAAAATAGACACCATCGCATACTTGTCGTCAATCGGGGGTCTAATGGGAATGTATACCGGACTCAGTGTTCACTCGGCTATCGATCACGTATTGGCCAATTGTGTGTATTTCTGGCGCCGATTCATACAAAAAGCCAGATTCAAAACCAATTATAAAATCAGACGATATCTCAAATATGCAAATCTGGTTCCACTCGTTGTTTGCATCGGTTTAATGTGTGCACAAATCATAGACTTATATAACACTTACACCGAGTCTAACACTAAAATCAGTATAACTCCGGACATAATCAGAAGAATTCCCGTAATTTCTGTGAATATCTATTTGGATAGATATAAAAAATACATTATAAATGGAAAATATATTAAGGATTTTGATCAGCAATTTGTGTCCATTTTGTCGGCCAATCGGTTGGACGCGTTTCGCCGTCACGTCTATGACTATAACCGGTCTCTCATCGAGTTTTACGTGGAGTTCACATCCGGACAACGGGTTGACTGTCCGGCGCCTATAGTGTCTCTCCATTTATATTATGTACCGAATCGGCAATTATTGAGTGTAGAAGTGATAAACAGATTTTCCGTGAGTCAGGACCGAGAGTTCCGGCGCCAGATCTTAACCGTAGTTAACACAACCGGTGGTCCGGTATTAATGAAACGATTGGCCATTAAATACCGCAACGATAACGTATGGGCTATAAAAGCATACCTGAGCGGATCGGAAGCATTCAGAGTTATGACAGTACCGGTTGGCGCCGACACTCACATCATAATATGATGTATATATCATAATATAATATCATAATATAATCATAATATTATTTTGGTATACACGATATGATATATAACATCGGGGGCACAATAGGCATGTGGATCGGCGTGTCTATGATCTCATTCACTAGTATTCACACAACCTTTTACTTATTTGTTAAGTGGATATCAAAACACATTTTAAAGTTTACGCAAACAGAATGAAATTAAGTCTAAGAAGGAAATACAGTGAACATCACCTAGCTGATCCAGTCGTGGTTGATATGGTCATGTCCAGTATTGTATGGAGATTCATAAACAATCTTCAAAACGGGCGAATGGCCAGAATCACCAAAGTTATGGCCATATTTCTAGCTATTTGCATACGTCTTATAGCACTAAAGTTTTGGTGAATGGCATTACTCATGTGAAAAGCCCATTTTCAATGCATTCAGTCCTATGCAAATAGCTAGAAATATGG